>CM067298.1:116764582-117026061 GCA_034231615.1 Meghimatium bilineatum | reverse complement strand
CAGTGCTGTTATACGCTAGTGAAACATGGACTGTGTATAGACGACATGTGAAAAAACTCTAACACTTTCACACAACTTGTCTCAGAAAAGTTATGAACGACTGTCCGTAATAGAGCTGGTATCCCCAGCATTGACACAATCCTGATGCAGACATAGATTCGTTGGACAGGTCATTTGGTGCGTATGCCAGACCATCGTCTGCTAAAGATACTTCTCTATGGTGAGCTGGAGAAGAGTACACGATCGTAAGGTGGCCAAACGAAGCTCTACAAGGACTCGTTAAAGAACTCACTGAAAGTCTTTGAAATAGACTACGATACATGGGACGAACTTGCACAAAATACATCTACATAGCGTTCTACAATAAAAAAGAGCGCATCATCTTGTGAAAAGAGGAGATATGCAGCAGCTCAACAGCAGAGAGCAGCTAGAAAGTCACAGATAGACCAAGATCCGTCTACAGTGGCCATTCCATGTCCGAACTATCCAAGAACATTTACAGCTCATTGGCCATCTACGAACCCATAATCAAGGACATAACTCTAATTGAATTTTCAAAAGTGGATGTAACAAATGGTCATCATCACTTGTGATGGACGAACAACACACACACACCACAATTTATACCTAGAATTTAAATGCATGTACAATTAGTATGTCTATGTTTCAACTCAATCCATATTTCATCACAGCGAAAGGCAAGCCGATCAAACTAGTTGCTTCAAATCACGTAATAAGTTAGTAAACTGTTACAAGTATGTGGAGTCATCAACTATAAGGTATGTGTTCGTCCGTTCTCACTATTGTCTATTGTCTTTCCCCAGGAGGTTTGTGATCCACTCTTGCCGTTAAGCGTAGGGGTGATTGGAGCACGAGCTTGCGTTCTATCGCCAGATGTGTGGCCTCAGCTGTGCTATGACCGTGTCTGTATAGGATGTTCTCACATTCTTCTAATATTAATACCGCTTCGCATAAACTTTAGTTTAGTATTCATGTGTTTCTTAGTATATGACGCGTGATACAGGGAGCATCTGTGATGGCCAAGGTACCGGGTTCAAATCCCGTCGCTGGGACTGTTCAGAAAAAAATTGCAAAGTAGGACAATATTTAAATATAGAAAGTGGTTTCAGCTTCCTAATACCTTGGTCTTATCTTGGTCGTGATAGTCACGACCGTAGTCTTATTTTGGTCGTGATAGTAACGACCGTGGTCTTATCTTGATCGTGATAGTCACGACAGTGGCATAAGGAAGTTCAATAAAGTTCATCATATTGTAGTGACCCCCAACTATAAATTTATTTTCGTTGTTACTTCATGTGTTTTCCGATGGTCTTATTTGAGCGATCCTTGTGAAAGGGTAGTTCGACCTATAAAGGGGCCGCGACCCACAGGTTGAGAGCCGCTTCAGACTATCAATCACTACAGCCAAAAATACTGGGTTAATGCCTACAACCTGAATATGATATGCTGCCAGTTGTAATGTTAATTCATGTGTTCATCAATGGTAGAGAAACTATGTTAGTAGGACATTTTGTGAATATACTTTTTCTACCTGCTAGTCTTTCACCGTGAATCTTTTAAAAACGAAAACAACTTGCACGAACCCTGTGTAATGTACTATATATATATATATATATATATATATATATATATATATATATATATATATATATATATATATATATATATATATATATATATATATATATATATATATATATATATATATATATATATATAACATTCATATATATGTCACATATGACATATATATATATATATATATATATTTATACTAGGTGATCCACTGATTTTCATAATATATCTCTTCGATGTTTCAAATTCCATTTGATCTAGTGAAATGTTTAGATAATTTTAACATCATCACAGGAAGTTGGCGTCTTTTTTCCGCAGTAAATAAATACTGCAATTTGAGTTACGCGCACTACTAGATAAGCCAATATATTTTGCAAATACACCGTAGAAATAACTCAAATGCACTAGAGAACATCCATCCACACGAGATTCGTGTAGTTCTCTCATATTATCTGGTACTGATATCGTAGGCATGGTAAAGTATACCATCGTTTGTGATTGGTTAATGAATCTAATAGATTATGAAGTGAGTCTAGAGACAAGTTTCCGGTGCCAGGAAGTCAAGGCTTCTAGAAAATAAATTGAACAGATTGCATCTTTTTTCGTTAATGTTTGTTTATGTTCATTTCTAGGGCAAATAATCGTATTGTTTGTTGACTAGTAACTAAAACAACCACTACTTTTCGTTTCCAATCAACCAATCAATCAATGAATTAATCAATCAAGTGCCATGCCGAATTACAGTAGGCGATCATATTTCTCCACGACTCTCTGTCTCTTGTGTTGGCAATAAGCTCGGTTGTTGAGCTTCTATTGTGCCACAATACAAGTCCATCTAGTAACTTTTCTTTGTTGTCCCCTATCTCTTCTCCCCTTGATCTTTCCAGTGGTTAAATAAGTGTGCAAGCTGTGGTCTTCTCAGCATATGCCCTAGAAACCTTGTCTGGCTGCCCCTAATTCGTTTCCAAGCTACACAAACATTCTTACACAAAAAAGATTACTTACCAATGTGAACCCCCCCTTTCCACAACATACACTCACAAAAACAGACGCTCTCATAGATAACTGCCAAGATCAGACCACTGTAAATAAACTTATCATATGTACAAGATTAAGAATGGTCAGACAGACATGCAATCATGCGCTCAAAAGACAAACAAACTAGAACATGCCCCCCACCCTTTAAAAAACAAAAGAACTATCGTCTTCATGAAAGCACCAAGGCAAATATATGACTCTCCCCGACCTAACGGAAAGAAAACTGTATGTATATATGACAAGTCTGAGACAGAACTTCATCTTCGTAAAATAGAGCAATGTGCTGCTATGAGCCATGAATGTATCCAGTAAAGACATTCTAACTGAATTAATTAGTACCACACTAGTTACGTATATGATTATTGCTGGGCTTCCGGTTGGTCATTACTTACATACTTTGAATCGCATGCCAAAAATAGCCAAGACGGGGACTCCAAGTATATAATTAGTGGCGAATCGAAATCACAACAAGGGCCCATGTCCGGTCACGTGACAATTCTAGTTAACAGGTCTTACTACTGGAGACGGTCGAGTATGAGCGATCAACGAAAAGAATGTCATCAGATGCAAAATACTTGATTATGTACCCTACGCTGCTTCCTCGGCAATTTGTTTCACATAAGGTTAGCAACTATATAATTACCTTGGTGTTTTATTTACATACAATGATTGGCAGGACTCGTGTTTTTACTAGTGCCCTTGATTTTCAGAGTACGGAAATAGAAATGTACCAGGATTGTCAAGACACTTATCTCTAATCTCATAGCCTATATCTATAGCACTGTATAAGAGCATTTGCATTTAAAAAAAAATAATTACCTGTTTATAATAAGCATGTGTATTTTTGTACAATAGTGAATAGTACAGTGTATTACTAACATATATTTGAAGCATGTTTATGTACATAACACGATTAATTGTCCAACAGGTAAGAGATAATAAATGTCTCTGCGCCCGTGTATTGCCTAGGCTCGAAAGTGGTGAAACGATTAAAAACACTATTGCCGTCCGTGCATTTCGCAAGAGTGGACTAAGGAGGTTTGCGGGTGGTGTTGTCTGCCCTACCCTCATGGGAGGGGATCAATGGGATTCAAGAAATCATTAAACAATTTAATTAATTCGGTTGTGTCAGGTTGAAAACGCAGACATCGGAGACAAACTGTAAACCATGACAAAACATTCCGTTAACTTGGATATATCCTTCTAACCAGCAGCAGTTTGAGAATTCAATTTTTCTCAGCGAGATCAAATTAGGAACATATTTACACAAACATTACGCATGCTGTTGCGTCTGTGTATCTCACCAATGGCCCACTATACAATCCACCCATGCAACACGAAACCTTAGTAGATGACATGCCGTTATATTGAGGCTTTCTTATGTAAGCTTTGTAGCATGTCATGTATACAATTATATACTCCCTCTGAGTAGAAGGCTCCTTCAATAGACATTGAACTATGCCAAAGGCTGAATTCTCCTGGATATGAATGAAAGCTCAGAAACACCAACCCACTGCAAACAGGTAGTAAAAGCTAATCGCTCGCTATTCCTGGGGTTCTCAAACAAACAAAACACAAACATTCTCGCACTTCCTAGAAAATGACTACAGCCCAAAACATTATGAAGTTGATCGCGATGTTCTATATCTGAAATGCAACCACCGACTTCCAGCTAATTTGATACTATGTATCTGTCTATTATATCTATTCGCTGAACCTTTTGTTGCCTTTCAGCGTCAGGGGTAGAAGAGTGTTTTGCAGACGGCCCCATTGTGTGCTGAGTATATTGTGGGAATTATTAGCCTCTTTTATTTCGGTGGTCCATCGTTTTCGTGGTCAGCCTCTAGGTCTGTCTTCACTATATCTGTGTAGCATAGTTTGCTGTAGTATGCTGTCTGATGATAGTCTGCTGATGTCTGTAAACCATTTAATCTGCTGTCGCTTAATATATTCCAAGACTGGATTGGTGCGAGTTTTATGTCTAATGTCCTCATTCCTGACTGTCTCTTAGCGATATTCCTAGAATTCTGTGTAAGCATGCCATTTCAGCTGTCACAAGCTTTCTTTTATCTTGTGCTGTCGTTGTTCATGTTTGGCACAGGTAGCGCAGCGTTGGCATAATAATCGTTTTGAATAGTGTTATTTTGGTGTTTAAATCTACATTTGTTTCTGAAGATTGGTGTCATTTGCCCTAGGGCTGATATGCTTTACTACATCTATTGTGTATTTCTATGCTGCTCTTGCCGTCCGTTGTTATATTACTTCCTAGGTATATGAATTGTCACCTGGTTACGTCTGTTGTTTTCAATATATATATATATATATATATATTGGTGTTTCTTTTTGTTCTTCCTATATTCATTACTTCTGTCTTTTCTATATTTATCTTCATGTTAAAGGTATGGCATGTTTGATGTAATCTATCTATTTATCTTTATAGTTCCTCTTCTGATGATGCTACTAGTGCTTGGTTATCTGCAAATAGTAGTTCATTTAAGTTATCCTTCAAATTGTTTTCTTCCGTTGTCTTTGCTACTTTGTAGATGTGACCTAGGTATGTTATGAACAATAGGGGGAATAGTACACGTCCCTGTCTCACTCCCGAGTGAATTTTAAAATTATCAAATCTACCTGTGCTCGATCTTACTGAGCATTGCTTATTGGCGAATATCATCTGACATAGGCTTACCAGAGGTTGAGAAATTCCATGTGTCTGTAGTGTTATCCATAGTTGTGCTCTATCCACTCTGTCAATTGCTTTCTCTTGGTCCACGAAAGCAGATATAAGTCTTAATTATGTTCCATCGCTATGTATTGTTTGAGGGCGAAGCTTTTATTTTTTCGAAAGCCCAATGTGTTGTTGAGTCCTGGTTCTATATATATTCGCACCCTTCTCTAGTATCTTGCTAAAGATTTTCCTATGCCTTAAGAGTGATATGCCTCTATACTTAGTGCAGTCCCTCTTACTGCCTTTTTTCTTCCAGATGGTAACTATCACCGCTGTATTCCACTCCTGTGGTGTCTTCCATATCACATTCAACAGTCTTTGATACTCTTCAGATAAAAACAATAAATAAGACGAAATATCAATGATCATGTTTACAATACGCAGTCAACGAAGATAATTCATCCCAACGTGAAAACACCAATCAATCTGCAAGTCTAGTAATTAATCTGGTTAAACAGCCGTTAAATGTAGCACGTAAAGTGTGACAGGAGCCCGCTAAACTCCGCGTAGTGTGAAGTGCGACATCACATTTCTTGTAATAATGTAACCGGTGAGAGGATTGCTGTAGTGATCGATATCTTGAAAATAATCACCAACAAAGCAGCAACATTTCTCTTGTGGTATTTTTTAATATCACGAAAAACCAATGCCATATAAGTATTTACAACAGACTGAATCTTAACCTCAGATACTATTATAATTGTGTACTGTATAAGTGATACTGTACTACTCAATATATGTTTGTTATTTTTTAAGGTATATTTGTGTGTGACAGAAATACCTTTTTAATATAATACACTTACAAATCACAAAATAGCACAATTACGCGAATATTCAACGACCAACATCCTTGGATTGACATGTAGCCCGTTTACAAATACACGAAGATTGTCAATATCAAGCAATTTCCCGAATATTACATACCGTAAGATTGCAGTCAGAAGAAATTATAACATATAGCTCAATTTGCGCAACGCGTATGTTGAAGGGTCCGAACAAGTAGTAAGGAATAGCAACTGTTTATATTTCATGGTTGTCATAAGAGGTGACTAGGGTTTTCTTCTTCTTCTTCTGCGCTCGCTCTCTGATAACCACATCGGAAAAAATCGTGATTTCCGGCTGGGTGCGTGAAGTACGTTGTACTGCAAGTTCCACAGTTGAACTGGCTACGGTTTTGAGAAGGGGTTCGGTATCCTATCCCATATATAGGTTCGAAGTGCCTCAGAGTATGCTGAAGTCGGATGTGTCAGATCGATAGGCGAAACTAAGTTGTGAATCATAGCACAATATATTCCCGCTCTCTACTACATTCTGTTAATCTGCAAGAGTTTAGAGGCAGAAGAAGAAATCCTCTTTGTTATATAAACAAGCTTCATCCTCTCTTGGCAAATACATGTACAATAACAAAGTTGACGCTAGATATTGGAGGAGAGGACTGACGTTATGTAGACAGATTATGCAATATGCACGCTGATATATCTTAGAATTCAGTTTGGTAGTAGTATTATGACTGTCAATATTGGAGGAGAGGACTGACTAGACAGATTATGCAAGATGCACGCTGATATATCTTAAGAATTCAGTTTGGTAGTAGTATGTATGACTGTCAATATGAGGGATAGAATGACGAGATTGTAATCGGCGAGCCATGGGATCCGTCGTCATATAAACCTTTAGACATCTGCTGAACACATATGGTTTGTCGGGGTGCAATGACGTCTGTTCATAATCAATTAGTGACTGGCCATTTCTGTTCAAATTTTCGCCTCAATGGCAATTTCTAGTTTCATCATACACACAAATTATTTTATAAACGAATTGAAAATTCTTTTCACTATCTTGGAGAATGCAGTGTAAAACTGTATCACAGTGCCTACGGTTACGCATCTGAAAGGAATACTACATGGTAACGAAACATTTGAGCATAGTTAGTTTTAATGAACTATCTTTTTATGGAATCAATAATAAATTTGTAAATTCACCACTATGCTAATAGTCACTACAAGGCTGTACAGATACTTCTGCAGATCAGCTAAAAGGTACTGCTTATATCTTCATGTCCTGTGAAAGATGCCCTGCTGCTTCTAGTGTTATATTAATATAGTCTTCGATATCCTGTGCCCATCGATGTTTTCGTGCCAATTTATTTTATATACCCTGCAATCTTTTATTCTTTCATTAATTTTCAAAGCAGTTATATCTTTTTTTGTGTTTAAATATGTTTGCATTTTTTTCAAGGTTTTGAGATACCACTCTTCGTCAATATTCAAATCTTTGAGGAAGTCTGTATTGAGTGGTCAAGTCAGTGTCCATGTTATTAGTATCTCTCTATTGTAAAAGTAAAGTAACCCATAGCATTTATTAATGCCGTAGGGGTGTGAGATGTTACCAATCTCACATTTCAGAGGCTCTGCAAATCAGGGCGGTAGCCATCTTCTCTTATTCGCAGCCTTTACTTCCCGGCTTAATCCGGTACCCATTTAAGGCTGGTTCGACCCGGGAGCAGTTATATCTGAAATACATTTCCGCCTCAACTGGGGAATGAACCCAGGACCACTCATATGCGAAGCCAGTGCGCTAACCACTGCGCTAACGCGGCTCTCTATTATACTTCAATTCAAATGCTGGTTTTAATATTTTACATTGCAGATATCATTGTCCAAGTCTTCGAACCATGTCTTTACTTTTCATTATGCATATATGTTACATAGTCAAAGGTTTTTCACTGTTCAATAAAACGATGCAAGTTTTCGTTTAACTCTCTACATTTCTATATTATATTTCTCATATTGAAGATGTTATTCCTATTTCCTCTGTTCTGTTTACAGCATATACAAATATCCATTAGCATTAGCTCATCAAATACTATTTTGTATTTCAAATGACTACGAAAAAAAAATCATGTGTCCCCCACCTTACGTTAAAACTGTCCGTGCCTACTCGCCGACCCCAAAGAGAAAAAAAAGACATGTCTGGACTATACTGATTTCTCTTTGTCTCGTCTCTAGCTTCATTCTTTTCATAAATATTTTGGGAAGTTTCAGTCATGGAGTGACTGAACAGCGCAACTGTTTTGTAAATTGTGCAAATCTACACGCTGTCATTCTTTGGAAGTGGTATACATATTGACCGTGTTCAGTCTGTAAAACATATTTCATTTCAGCAGATTTTAATACAGAGGGTAAGGTAGATTTGGACATTGGGGTCTCCTGCTTATTGTATTAATTCAATTAGTTCGCCGAACCCTGGTGACTTCCAAGCTTATATCAATACGATAACCCCACTAAAATAAACAAACGCCTTTTTGTAGGTAGACACAGCGCTATTACAGTTGCAAAATCAGGACTGCGGGTCTGAGACCAAGGAAAAGTTGACAAAGATATGTTGACACATGAGAGTTTGGAACTTCTACAACCGATAGAAAATGTAGAGATTGTGAAAATCTAAGAAAACCTTAAAACTAATCAAATGATACATGATAACGCTGAGGAAGATGTTTTATTCACAGATCGATCTTGTGTCTTAGTGGGCATTGTGCATAAGGTTTCGCAGCTAGTACACACGGGAGAGTACCAAAAGGAACGAAGCGTGCTAGAAAATACAAATCATATCCATGACGTATTATATCCATACATAATCTCAATCAATGCATATCTATAGGACAGAGTATTGATTTATTACCTATACCAAGGACTTATAATCATTAATAAAAACCTCCACACTTACAAAGAGGAGAGAATAGCGGTATTTTTGTGGCTGATGATGAGATATCATATCTAGGCAGAGGCAGAAATGACACCCATTTATTGTATCACATCCACGCCGATGAATATACGATGCGCCCACGAATGTGCTACCTATTCCGTGCATACATCCAAGTATATGTTCACGTCACGAATATATTCATATATAATTCATCTAAACACAATAGTATCCATGTATATATCATAACCACGTACACTGTAGATTGTTTTGTTTAGAATGCAGTTATGAGCACCACAGCTCTTGTATACCTTTGTGCAATGGAGAGGTTTCTCCAGAGTTTTCGTAAGGCTCCAACTCTCAGCTTTGCTCAATGCTTTGAGATAAGACCTCGTAATTCAGATAAAGTAAAACTAAGTAGATATATCGAAATCATGTTTATACAACATAATCATCGACACAGTAACAAGCAAAGAATAATCAGAAAACTATAATAGTAGATATGTTAGTAGCGCTGCTCAAACTTGGTTATGTGCGATTAACGATCGTCCACTCTATTATAGCAACAGTAACCTTGCTAGTGGGCACCAGCGTCTCTATTTTTGTATTTCTATCGCATCCCTGCTGCAAAAAAAAATAATATCAAAAAGGCAGTGCAAGCCGATAGAAAAGGGATATAATCATGAGAGTGGCCGAGAGATTTTTATGCTTCTGGTCGGTAATCACGTGCAGGGACTATCGATCTGTGTTGCGAGGAAACTAGGTCATAGTTTAATCGCCCGATTGAAAGTAGCAATGACGTGTGGATGTTTGTGTGGTGTGTCACAATAACACAGATGGTCATAGTCAAACGACCAACACTTCCCAATGAATAAAGGAATTTATAACTTGAGTACCAGTGCATTACATATTCATAACACTTCAATTAACCAAATTAAAGTGGCAATTTCATTACAAAATATGAAATATTGCATTAGACATTATAATCAGTCCAATATATTTACCATGTGCATTCACTGCTACAACCCCACATCGTACGCGGCAGAGATGCTTACTATAGCATACTCACATTTTCTAAAACGATCCAAATGTCTAATTTTTAGGGGACAAAGACATGTTTACTGGAGATTATAAACTTGAAAATATAAAAAATTGAACCACTAACCCACATAAGAATGGAAAATATCAGTGATTAAACAATGATAATGTGGACTGTGTGAGTGATTTGGCACCTTAAGACATCATCCACTCTTATCTGGCAACACCGAGTGTCTATTCGGGCATTAAACATTAAGTTAAAATTATACACGGTACAGAAAGTACAAAAGTACAAGTAAATTAAGCACAACCATACATATTTGAAAATGGAAAGGTACAGAGAATATAGACGAACCTGTATTTAGAGCTGGTCAAATGTAAAATGGTTGTGGATGAAAAGTGCTTAGCAATAGAACTTAACAATAGTAAGAGAATGATTTGACACATCACTTTACTCAATGCCAAACAAAACACCAGGGATACATCATTTTACTCCTGGACCCTGTCAAATAAAATTCAAAAATACTTCAATAATCAGTGCCAGATTACTGCATGGGACAAGAAAGATATGCCGTTTGGGCCACAGATCTTTTTGAGAGAGCCACGTAGCGCTGTGGTTAGAACACTGACTTCGTATATGAGTGATCCTGGGTTCATTCCCCGGTTGAGGCGGTAATGTGTTTCAGACCGCAACGGTTTACATGTCGACCCAGCTTTAATTGGGTACCGGATCCGTCTGGGAAATAAAGACTGCGAGAAAGAGGAGATGGCTACCGCTCGCATATAGCAGAGTCAGTGTAATGTAAGATCGCTAACATCTCACACCCCTACGGCAGTTAAATGCTATGGATTAACTAACTTTAATTTCTAGGGAAACCCGTAACAAAGGATTAGTATACTATTTTTAAATGTTTTACAATATTGCATTATTGGCTATGAACGACATGATTACACTCCGGGGAGACACGTTAGTGCTCAGTTTCCCCTAGCAGATGACGCGGAGTACACATACTAACGGTTACCGTGACTCGCTGGTTGGCCATGCTTCTCATTTTGCCAAGTGGGTGTCCATTTCTAATAATTCCATATTTAAAACCGAATTCTTCAAATCACAGCCTAGCTATTTCATCAGTCGTGGTGCCCGCAGCCAGCAGGCGCTCGTGAAGAAGTTTACATACATCTCCCTTATCCATTGTCAACTCCTCCTCTATTGGTGCCCATCATACAAGTATGTATGCTCTCTCAGTAACGCGAACAACAGTGTGTCCAGTGCAGGCATGTGTTACACTGGACATAGCCAAAAATGTCGTGCACTCATCAAAATATGCTATTTTGAATTTTCGCAGCGTGGACTTGCAGTCTGACACTGATGTAGTTGACTGCTTTGGTGAATGAGGTCCCAAAGAGTCGTTTTAGGGCAGCCATTTTAGTTTCGACTTCCACCTGGATATAGTTATTCTGTAAGCCCTGCTAAATAATATTGCGAACTATTAGTTATAAAGGTGACCCAGAAATGGCAAGTGCCAAGGGCGTGACCGTCGACATGCATACGATATATTGGCTTATTGGTAAAACAGCCTTCCAAAATGACTCATCTGACTTTACCCGTGATATTCATTTATTTAAAGCTGACATTAACAAAAACTGTGTATTTAAATAAACCAAAACCAAGGCCATCATAAATTCATTAGGGATGGGAAAATATTAATATTAATACAATATAAGTGAAAATAGACATGGCAAGTATTGGAAACCATACTAAAAGGTGTATAGCAGAAGGAAATATTAAATACGACATAAGCGCGAACATTAGAAAGTAAACAAAATAACAGTATGTCAAGCTAAAAGTCAAGATCAAGATTAAAGTCAAAAGATACATTGTAAATAACATTCACTCTTAATAGTTGTCTTTATCTTCAGAAACACTTAGCCTGTTCACAGAAGGACAAGGACGTCTACTAGAAATCATTTCTAGCATATTGTATAATAGCTGGAGAAATAATTTTTAGACACCCGGCACAGACTTGGAAAACAACACACTAACTAAACAATTTTCCACAGCATAATAGCTTGGGTAATGATAACATTCAAGAAACTTACCGAAATTATAACTAACTATCTAGAAAGTCACAGCTACTTACGTGTAGAGCAGTGTTTACTATCGTAGAGCCCGTGTCCCACGGGAGGGGGGGATTTGATTGTTCAGGGGGACAATTCAGAGTAAATAATACAATTTTTAAACATTTAAAAATATTTATATCTTACTTGGGAAGGGGGCGCATTCATAATTTTAGAAAGAATTAGGTGGGGCATAGTTAAAAAAAAAAAAGGTTGTGAAACATTGGTGTTGAGAGTCAACCGAACTACAAACATAAAAGATGGCCGACAAATATAACAAATGCGTACACTTAAGATTATCAATCAATCTCAGAATTATAACATGAGGTATGAAAACTACCTAGTCACAGAAAAGCACAGGTTTACCATCAGTGGAAAATTAAAGAAATGAAAAAAATCCTCACAATATGCGCAAAGTTCGCAAAGTTCCAATGTTTAGAGTCATAAATTGAACCAAAGACTAAGCATACCTACAAAAGAGCGATTAAAAAGAAAAAGCGTCTTTCCAATAATTATGGACAGTATACCAGGCATTATTACCCCCTCCCCCTCCCCCGCCCAAAAAAACTCCAATACAAGTGCTTAAAACACAACTAGAACGACACGCAGAAAGTAATACCTAAAGGATATATGGAAACGTGTATGTATGTATATATATATATATATATATTAGTAACACAAAATTGAAAATAAATAGAAAAATCCATACCTGCAGGGAAGCACTCTACACAAAAAATTCAGAAATAGAAGCCATAACAGAAATGTAGTATTTCTAACTGATGCAAAGTCAGTATTGCAGGCAGTGAAAGATCGAAAGAACACAAATATTAATGTAATTATGGTCTGCTAGGCTACACCTCAGTAGTAGTACCTAAGAAACAGTACTACAGTGAATCCCTGGTCACTGTTAAACTTATTCCTCTAGGGCCAAAGATGGCACAGAGGGCGGATGTCATAGATTTCCATGTCTCTTGTTTCATTGCAATTTGTTTTAGATCGTCATTGTTTCTGAAACCGGTGGTGAAACGTTCTCTTGTAATAGTTCTATGTAAAGCAGCTCTATTACCTCTTATTGCCCCAGGATGTCTTTCTCGCCTCCGCGTCTTTCAACGGGTGGGAACTGGCCACTATTTAACCTGGCATCTCGGTTTCAAGCTCGCGTTTTTCACGCCAACTATTTTCGAGATAAGTATTTTAAATTTATTTTATTTTACTTGCAACATATCTATCTATTTTCACTTTTTCAGTGCACTTTCCCCTCCGTACTTACCATTATCTTCCCGTCACACCTTCTCCCCTGTTATGCTACCCTATCTTTACTTCTTCCATCGTCAACTCGCTATTGTCCTTACCCACTTTTCTTTCTTTCCTATCACAAACATGTGTGTTTCTATGTAAGATTTGTTTACTGTGGTCTTTTTCCTAATGAACGCTTTTTAGTCTAAACGTCGTCTGTCACTGTGTCTCGCAGTTTAATGACTTATTTTGTAACACTTACACCTAATTTTGATTTTTACTGACAGTTGAGCAGGAAGGGCAGTAATTAAGGCTATGTTACTGTTTCGTTAGGAAGAGAGCAGTGTCTACAAGGATAAATCCTCAGTGTTATTGAACAACCTAACGAACTAAAGATGTAATGGCTGGTGCATCTCAGAGTAATGGGGGGGGGGGGGGCAGATACAAAAGGAGTGTTGCAGCAAAATACAAAACACACCAACATCAAACGACATCAACAGAAACGAATGACGTTTCAACTAAAAACTCGTCAGTTTGTTTTATATATTTTTTTTTGCAACACTCCTTACGTATCTGTTTCTCTCTTCTACGGGTAGTTGCCGAGTTCTGGTACGGTTTAACTTGCTATTGACTCTTGCATGTCATGTTGAAACTGAAAGATAAGAGATTGTTTGCCTCTGTAAAGCGTGTGAATGTTGTCATTTACCTTTGATCTTGTCATTTCACTAAATACATTTCGATCAATCAGCCCATTTTGACAGATTTCCTTGGTGTTGTTTCTCAGAATCTGACTGTTCCCATACTTCAAGGTCTTTGCATTGTTGTTTTCGGGATAATTGTTGTGTAAAATTTTCAGTCATCGGTGAAATAGAAAAACTATTACGAAAGTCGAAAAACATACTCCTCACCATCTTATATGACCATCACGATAAATATATGACCATTACTTTCTGATTCTGTGAAACTTGATACGCCTTGAACGTCTGGAAGGAGTCCATAACAACATTTTCAAGCATGTCGGCGTTACAGTGATGACTAAGAAAACATGAACTGCCAAAACGGAGAACTTTCTATTCTGATATTATCAGCTGTATGGATTACACGGAAGGTCGAATCATATACCTCGCTGAACCTATTGGTACTTTGATTTGAAAACTGGACAGACAAATATTATATTTATGATAATATTTATAAATTATACTATTATTCATGATAAATGTGTATATTGTTACAGTAATAATAAATCGTACAACGGATTAATAACATATATTTTATGCACATATTCCGTTAAATGTCTAGCAAATAGAACCTAATAATTATGTTTATACCCATTTGTTAGAATTCGAAATGCTAACATCAGACAGATAACCAAAACAATACCAGTATTGGAAAACATCAAAAGACAACAGATCAAGTGGCTTTCACACGCTTCCAGACTACCAACAGACAGCATGCCACAGATTGTCATGACACATAGACATTTCGGCTACAAATCCAGAGGCAGACCATGTAAGAGATGAGTCACAGAAATCAAAGAAGCCACAGGAACAAGCTTACAAACAGCACACACGTAGGTCATCTCCAGAGAACTCTTCTACCCCTGACGATGCAAGGCAAAAAAGGGATACAGCGTATAGGATTAGATTAGATTAGATTAGATTGATGGACGGACAGACAGACAGACAGACAGACAGACAGACAGACAGACAGACAGACAGACAGACAGACAGACAGACAGATAGATAGATAGATAGATAGATAGATAGATAGATAGATAGATAGATAGATAGATAGATAGATAGATAGATAGATAGACCTCACGGTAATAGATCCTCCAACACCGTCTGCGATTCATACTTAAGGCGCTCTTTGACAAGATTTCTTTTTTTTTTTAAATCTTAGTATTTGAGATCCCACGTCTTCAACTTTCCAGCTTTTTTAATTCCTCCTACTGGCGCGTTTTAACATTCACTTCTTTGCATTTCTGCAATAAAATGTAATGTCTTTTTTGTATGGACATAATAATGATCTTATATTTGTTATATTTCTGTCAACATTTTGGAAACCATGTTTCATGAATTGTCTGTCTCATTACCCTGTGTGGACATTTACTTGGGAATTGCGAATTGTACTATTTGGTAAATTATCCTTGTACTTCGTGGTTCTCCGGCATGAGGCATATGTTGATATGGATTTCTCCAATGAGATGTAGTATATCACCAGCACCGGGCCTTATAGCTTGTCCAACAGAGCAGTTTCAGATGGCGAGTTTCCTTCTTGCGGTGTGATACAGTCAACTATTCTAGTATTTCTTCAGCTTGTTCACGGACGCATATATGGGTGTAACCACGCTCAAACATCATATTCATGTATTGTTGTAAATCCCTTAATTTCTACATATTTTAAAGATGTACATTGTACATACTCGGCGTTTTCAAATTATTTATACAACTTTTTTGTAAAACTTGCCTGGAGCTGGAAAACTATCTAAGAGGTATAGTACCATGGACAGCTAGAAACATTACCTAAGATGTATAGTACTATGGACAGCTAGAAAATTACCTAAGAGGTATAGTACCATGGACAGCTAGAAAAACAATCTAAGAGGTATAGTACCATGGACAGATAGAAAAACTATCTAAGAGGTATAGTACCATGGACAGATAGAAAAACAATCTAAGAGGTATAGTACCATGGACAGATAGAAAAACAATCTAAGAGGTATAGTACCATGGACAGATAGAAAAACTATCTAAGAGGTATAGTACCATGGACAGATAGAAAAACAATCTAAGAGGTATAGTACCATGGACAGCTAGAAAAACAATATAAGAGGTATAGTACCATGGACAGATAGAAAAACAATCTAAGAGGTATAGTACCATGGACAGCTAGAAAAACAATCTAAGAGGTATAGTACCATGGACAGATAGAAAAACTATCTAAGAGGTATAGTACCATGGACAGCTAGAAAAACTATCTAAGAGGTATAGTACCATGGACAGCTAGAAAAACTATCTAAGAGGTATAGTACCATGGACAGATAGAAAAACTATCTAAGAGGTATAGTACCATGGACAGCTAGAAAAACTATCTAAGAGGTATAGTACCATGGACTATGTTGTCAAATGTGAAATGTGAATACTTAATAATATCAGAATGAGACATCGTTATTTTATTTATTTTTGACACGTTGAGACAGGCGGTCTGGAGAACATAGAACGGGCACGATATAAGGTTATACTGATCAATGACGACAGCCTGATAAAATAGATTGATACCTTGGCACGGCAAAGATCTATGATCAATGACCAGTCGGCACGGCATGATGATGACCTGTAACTTAACACTGTATCCTTTAAAAATATTGCATTCAGCAATATATCGCTTCTTATACCATTTCCACTACTGGAATGAGCAGTTAATATTCTGAGGTTACCGAGTGTGTCTGTCACATAATTTACCATAAAATTGTTTCCATAAACTCCATTTTCCAAATGACCTGCTTGTCTGTCCATTCGATATCATTGAAATAGTCATCTTTATGTGGGCCACTTAATTCCTTCTTTTTAAATTATGTCTGGGCTAGAAATCGTTGTGGAGGCATATATGACCCACATTGAGAACCACTAATATGGCACTTGTAGAAGCACTGAAAAACTTCATGAAAGTCGCCGAGAAACAATAATCTGGAATTCTACACATTCAGCGTAGCGAACAAGATTGACCAACGTGTGCTCTCAATGGATTGTATTATCAAACCCCCACACTACCATAAAAACTTTGAGATAACAGTTGCACAGAGGGCATCTGTGACGGCGAATTAATGTGTACAACCCTCGCAGACAATTAGGCATCCATATCATTCATAAATCAGCGGCAACTTACTGAACGCAAAATATTGCCCAGAAAAAAAACCCACAGCCCCCCCCCCCAATGTCGAGTTGATCATTACGCCCTGATTAGGATATGCTACCAACTTCATGCCACTTTCAGATAAACTTCATGCCACTTTCAGATAAACTTCATGCCACTTTCAGATAGTGTCAGAAATTAAATGTTTGTACATCACTAAACATTCAGAACACCTACATCCCCCGATTTAAAGAGTTGTCAATCTGGCTTAACGTTTGACATAACCTGTCGCTTTTTTTAAACCTAAAAAATACTTTCCAACAAAATACTGCGTGAACTGTATTTTTATCTCCATGTAGATCAAACCCGTAATAGACATGTGATTTATCGCCGTCATTGTCTTTCAGAAACTGCCATTACTGTAGTTCGGTCGTTAAGTTTCCGACAGATAAAAATAATATAGTTAGTTCGACATAACCTATAAATTCATCACGCCACGTTGAAACCACTATATATATATATATATAAAATCACCCCCATCACTGTCAACCCTTTTTTAGATCATAGGATTATGCAATATTATATATATAATATATATGTTCATTGAAACACAAACACCTGCTGAACAGCGCACTCCCACGTATTTTTTTTTTGGTTTACATTCTCTGTACTATCTCTCCACATCATAGATTGGCAGGTGAAGTCAGTGCTTGGACGATGTGGTTATTCAGAAAGAACCGTGTCATGGTTGCTTTGTTTGAATTGATAGACAATGTGACCGTCCATATCGTTACTATTTGTTTTCTGTTGTGTTTTAATTTTGTCTATTTTTGTCTTGATAAAGGCCTTTTAGTCGAAACGTCGATTTGTGTGTGTTATTATATGTGTCATTAGTTATTAGCAAAACTTTATTACCCCATTCCTGAATATACCTGTTGGATTTCAGTTTTGCGCAGTAAATACATATTATCCTTCTTTGGATTGACCAGAGCTTCAGGTTAATACACCACTGACCATTGCGTTCCAATTCACTTCGCATGTCTTTACTAATTTGTTTTCTTTATATCTTTATAAACCCTAATGGTATACTAGCATGTCACCACTGTATGTGAGATTCCCAGGGTTCCCATTAGCCTTCTGATTTATATATATTGTATGTAGTGGGTTGTTCTTGTGTGCACTGATTCGCAGGTTTTATTTTAGAAAGAGGAAATAAATCGTGTTCGTTCATACCTGCGAATCAGTGCGGGCAAGAACAATCCACTACATATCACAAAAGGAGCAAAGGAAAAATTTAAAATGGGGCAATCATAGTTTGGCAGGTCAGACCATGTTATTAGACTGTTATGAACATAGAATATAGATAAGAGTGTATCAAGTAAGCATATCAAGTTTACAATTTTCATTAAAGTAGTCATCACACGTTCAAGAAAACGTGACAAAATCCCAGCGTATGTATATTCAGAGGTACAAACTCTGACCAGTGAGAATTCACAGGGAGGAAATATTATCCACAATGATGGATAAGTGGTTCGGCACGTGCGCAGTGCTTGGGCATGCATCGCCCAGTGTAGAGGGGGAGTGTATACAGGAAGAGGTGATTTCTATACAACCCACCTGTAATATGACAATGGATGTGATGACGATGAACAAGGCAATGATATGGCTGGAGTATACAGGTGTGTTTTCTGACTGATTCAATGAGTATGATTCGAAAAAAAATAATAATAAGTAAAGTAAACTCGCGCCGTCAGTGGTTGGAGTCGGTGATGAAATCTATGCAGAAGAAAGTTACTTTCATTTTTGTACCTGGACACGTGGACAGTATGGGATATTCGAGAGCATGCAAACTTTCCAGCGTAGCCACAGTGACTAGTGGTAGTACAATGTACTGCGTTGATATTTTGAATGCAATTATGGTTAGAATGCAAGACCTGCGTTTGAATCGCAGTTTTGCAGAAACGAGATGCATATAGAAATAGAAAGAAGAGTTACCAATCAATACACAACCGGAAATTAGTTACCATATGCTGAATACGAGATCGAAGCACCTATAGACTAGATGATCTTAGACTACCACTTCCAATACATTCTAGCTGTCAGGAAACTTAGGACAGCGGTTTATTTGTTCTGATTTCGTAGGAATCGCAAAACGAATTCGCTGCATCTTTGTATGACATTGATTATAAACTATCAATTACTAATTCTTGTTTAGATATCAGAGGGTAGCAATAACAAAAAACAGACATTAGGACCTCCCACAACTTCCCTTATCCCGGAAAAAGATTAATGCCAGTTTACTCAGTGCTTTCAAAAGTGTTGTAGCCAAGGCTTTCCAGGTAATTTATCCATACCACTTAATAAGATGCGATCTTAATACAAATACAACTACCGTATAAAATAATTGTGTACGTAAGTAAATACCAAGACAAATATTACATCAAACGCAGTACCGATTGACAGGTGTCTCAAGCTTCTCTAGAAATATGTCCGGTGTGCTAGACACACGCGCACGCCGTCACTCAGTTTGGCTGATCCGACATATTTATTAGTTACTTTACACATACTTCATGTCGCCAGTCAATGAAATATTGAATTAGCCGTGTCGAAGACGATGTATGTAACTAGTTGACAGGACCTAAATCTGAAGAAAGTCTGAAGCACTGAGAAATTGTCATGATAAATCGCTACTGAAAATATATTATAAAACAAAAATTATCAATAGTTGAAAATACATAAACTTTCTTTCCACAATTGTGCAATATGGTGATGTCAGCATAATGGTGACGGTCTTTAATTTCGATATGTACTCACTGCAGCAAAACTAAAATCCATCATGCGAAACTTGGAACAACGTTATAAATTAGTAAAATTTCAGTACCCTGTCCCTTGTTTCGCCCGCGTTTAATTTTCAATATGTGTTCCAATATCTATTTCATAAGAAAATCAAAACATTTTATTGATTTGAAAGTCCATCAATCGATCACCATGATAAGTAGTCCGTGGACTAACCACTATGCTATCGAGACTCGCCGTCTAGAGTAGTAATGAATTCTTAGATTTCCTTTCAAACTTCTCAAATCGAAGTAATGAGATTGAATTTTGAAGTCATCAAGTTTTTTCGCAACGATGAATACTAAATAATATTCGTTTACAACGATGAATACTAAATAATATTCGTTTACAACGATGAATACTAAATAATATTCGTTTACAACGATGAATACTAAATAATATTCGTTTACAACGATGAATTCTAAATAATATTCGTTTACAACGATGAATACTAAATAATATTCGTTTACAACGATCAATACTAAAAAAAATAAATATTAAACACAAAAACAATACTGTAATCTAGCATCACACTTAACTGGTGTCGCGTGCAGTTCTTCAGTGAAACGAATTTCACACAGGTAACCCAACTATGTGAAGGTCACTGGCGTAATGCGTAACATAAACAATTCATCGAATTGATAACAATGTTATGGGTGTAAGAATGTAGTACATGTGGCAGCGCCTTATTGTGAGGGATCAATCTCAGATCTAATGGTCAGATAAAGATGCAGGTGACCAAGTTCAAAACACTTGTCAGAATGAATGTCACAAACCCGTATCCAGATATAGACCACTTGGTGACGTCGTTAAAATTAATGTGAAGATTGATTATGCTTTTATTTACTTTGCGGGGGTGCTAATATATGTTATTAGCTTGTTCCTTTCGTGCCATAGGGCAGAAGTTTTGATTCTCCATGCGTCGCGGTCCGCTGCATGTACTTTTAGTTCTTGTTTGGACTTGCAACCTATTATTTTTCCTTCTTTAAGTAGGTGCTTTTTATGGTAATTTTGGGTCTTCCTCTTTGTCTTTTCCTCTCATGTGTCCACATAGGGCTTGCTGGTTCAGTATATTTTCATCTAGTCCAATAATGTGTCCCAGTCATTTCTGTCTGCGATTTCTTATAACATTTGAAACATATTCTTGGTGTTTTATTCCTAGAACACATTTATCAGTACTAAAAGGACCCAAAGGCCTTCTAGTAAACATAAATAACATAGTGACAACACTTCAAATAATAGCTTATACAAGCAAATTCAAGTAGGAAACATGAGGGTAAATTAAAATAATTCTTACAGCTGGCGGGAATTGAACCAAGTCACCAAAATCCAGCGACACCGAAATCCCTTGCAACTCAAGTAAACAGGTTTTCCGTACTTGGCCAACCGCATCCACACACAAAGACGTGATCTTGTTAAGACATTCAACCTGTGTACTCAAATTACTTAGACCGGACCAATCCAGACAAGGACTATTATAACAATAACGAACTATCGTACAAGCATTGAAGCATCCTCAGAGACACAAACATAGAACATATTAATACTACAATGACCCAATGGCATGTCTCCAAGTCCATATCCACCTGTGACATTTTCACCTCTTTTCTCTTCAACCTTGCCGTTAAAATATAATATCATAGTTGCTTCCCGTGTGTTACATTTTGCTAGACCTATATTAAGTTGTTTGTCAAAATTATCACGTTTGTGGTCTGTACCGTATGAATAGAGACAGTACAGAAGATGTCCCTTGTTTGTATTTGTATCATGTGTATTTTACCCTTTATCTAGCAAAATCCTATCTGATAGTGTCATGTGTCCTTTTACTGTTTTTGTTCTTTCCAAGATTACATATATATACATCTTTCTCATGTTTCTGTTCCTCCAAATTAAATTATTATATATTCGTCAGAGTATATTTCACATGCACCGTCCTCTCTTGTTTCACATAATCCTAAGATGTTGACGTTCATTCTTTCCATTTGATTATTGATGCTTTCCAGATTGCTAACTTGCATGAGTGGTTTCACATTCAACATTCCAATAACTATAGACTCATTGTTTGTGTTGTTTACACACAGTCAGACTTTTTTGTTTACTTTTTGCAGTACCCATGGATTTGAACCTTTTTCTTGTCGTGTATTATAGAAGAGTTAGACTTAGAATTCGTTATGTTGATTACCATCTTAGCACACAGAACATGGCATCATCATCATTAAGTGCCGTCTCCGCAACGAAGGTTGGCTGCAACAGATCAACATCCCCTGGCTCTTGTCTTGGTGGTGCACTCTGCTAGACTTTTTCTTGTCGTGTAATATAGAAGAGTTAAACTTAGAATTCGTTATGTTGATTGCCATCTTAGCACACAGAACATGGCATCATCATCAAGTGCCGTCTCCGCAACGAAGGTTGGCTGCAACAGATCAACATCCCCTGGCTCTTGTCTTGGTGGTGCACTCTGCTAGACTTTTTCTTGTCGTGTAATATAGAAGAGTTAGACTTAGAATTCGTTATGTTGATTGCCATCTTAGCACACAGAAAATGGCATCATCATCAAGTGCCGTCTCCGCAACAAAGGTTGGCTGCAACAGATCAACATCCCCTGTCTCTTGTCTTGGTGGTGCATTCTGCTAGACTGTAACCTGTCCATCGTGTGATGTTAATCTCCCACTTGTATCTCCGCATATCTCTTGCTCGCTTCCCTTTGACTTTACCAACAGAACATATCATAAGTGCACATATCTCCGCTGCAGTAAATCTTTCATGGTATAACGGCCAATGGTTCCGGTTATCAATTTTTTTTTAAACGAAATGAGTTGGTTGTGTAGTATAATCGAATTTGGTTAAATTTATTCCCCCCCCCCCCCAACTTGTCGCACGAGCAATATTAAAGCTAGGCAAATACTTCTTGGTCAGCCTCTTGTTCGTCTCCCTAGCATCATTCCACCCATTATTGTCTTCTCTAGGCTGTCCTGGAGTTTGATATGGTCAAAATATTGTAGTTTTCTGGGGGAAAATCATGTTTGGTCAGTTTTCTTTTACATTCATTTCTCTCAGAATGGCTACATGGATGATCTTTTTAGTCCATAATATTCTAAAGATTTTTCTGTAAAATAGTGTTTCAAGTGCTGCTATTTTATTTTTTAATTTGCAGATGATTGTCCAGGACACGCCCATATATTGCCACTGGGAATATGCAAGCTCTTAGGAATGTCCGTTTTCTTGTTTTGCAGCAGCTCAGCCATATGTTTTTCATTTGTATCAGATTCTTTGACATGATAGCCAACCTTCGTCTGACTTCTTCATATCAATCACCGTTACTGTTGATAAGATAACCAAGGTATTCAAAACTGGTGATTCTTTCTAATTCGCTGTTGTTGATACTGATTGAGAACTTGCTAGTGGTTTTGTCGCTTGCTATAATCTTAGTATTTTTCCCAATCAGAAATGGGTTGGTTATGATCGGAGACTCTTAATGTGAATGTTTTAATGTGATTATTATACTGTTTAATCTGTTGTGAAGGTTTCAAAATGTACAAAAATTATTGTTTTGCCGTGGTTCAAATAGGATTTCATTTATGACTATATTAATGTGCACCAGTAAGTATGGAAATATTGAAGCTTTTGTTTTGGTCTATGTGTGATTTAAAAATGCCTTTTAAAAAAAACCAATGAATATGTGATTATTCAGCTTTCCATGAGATTCTTCTTCTTCGGTGATCATCACTCAGTCATGGTGGGACTCCAGACTCTATATCTATAAAAGATGATGTCTGTTTCGGAGTTTTCACTTTGACATAGTTTCTCTTGGACGCTGATTCGGGTGGGTCATATTTTTCTCCTTATGTCCTCATACTGGGTACATTCCTGTAAGACATTTTCTGCTGTCATATTCCACGAAGCAACTGGTCACACAAAACCTTTTTTTTTTTTACAAAAACGTGTTATATCACTGTGTCTCGTATAATCACTGACAAATTATGAGTTAACATGATAGTCCTCGAAACAATCCTGTTCTGAAGACAGATTTATATCCATCTTTTCCTCCTTAATTGCCATTCTACTCATCACTCCCAATACCACAATCTCGTATATTTTTTTTAAAAATACGTGCTTTTAGAAATCATCTGTATCTATGACAACCTTAAATAGGAATGATTGTTACATAAGCATATAGATCTAATGGATCATAGATGTTGAAAATATCCAAAGCTAATTATAATATTAACATGTGTGACATATGTTGTAATGCAGAGGCTCGTAACATCATTTCTAGCCAAATTCACAGCTTGCAAACATCACATGCAAATACTTAACTTTGTTATATGTAATTTTGTGAAATATTGTGCTGATGTAATGGTATATGTGCCAATGGACGTTCCAAGGCCGGCGTTATTTCAAAAGCGTGTCGCATACTCGTCGTTTGTAGTTAACAATAACAGGGAAATAGAAATGTATAATGCGTTACGTTTATCCAGCAAAATGTTAATTAGTAAAAGAAAAACTAAAAATACCAAACGAGACAAATTCATACACAACATCACACCAAATATCTTCCAATTATCCAGAAACACTACATTAGTACTACAATGGATACCAGCTCAGTGTGGCATCCCTGGTTTTAAAAAAAAAACCCAAATTGGCAAAAAACAGGAAACAACCTTCCTCAGACTTGCGTAATTCTAAGCTTCAGTGAAGTAAAGTCTCTGCCGAAATAATATATGCGACTTCAGTGGAGATAACTAAACCAAAAATACAGCCCCGAGCAAGAAACAAATTGAACAGAAACGAGCAGATCACCTGGAACCCAAATTCCTGAGCAGAAAACCCAGAACTTCCAGACTGCCCAACATGCAAAGAGCAGAAACAGTGGTTCTCACCAGATGATAAAGATTAGAAGCAACAGCTATGGGACAGCGGCTCTGACATGGAGAAGACAGTAGACTTCGTCCTGACAATATAACATGACCGCAGACGCTGAACGCAGAAGACGAGCAAATCACAATATTTCAACTGAGAACGGAACACTTTAAAATAACACACCGAATCGGTATAACCGACTCTGTGGCATGCATCTGCGGAGCAGAAACACAGACACCAGAGCTCATACTACAACATGAGCTCTAGTATTACTTCATGAAGGCTGAGTGAATCACGGGAGTTACTCTTATTTCAAACCACGAACGAGTAGTCTTGAAAACAGGCGATAGCGTGCGAATGACTTAAAACTACACCACCACGGCTCCGTAAAAATATATTTTGTTATAAATAAGCTAAAATTCACTAAATAAAATTTAATCCACTAGCCTCACGGTTATTTCCTAACTATATCATCGAGATACTAAACTAATATCATCTAGATACTAAACTAATATCATCGAGATACTAAACTAATATCATCTAGATACTAAATTAATATCATCTAGAAACTAAACTAATATCATCTAGACACTAAACTAATTTCGAGAAACTAAACTAAGTTAAAATACTACCAAATAACACATGATAAAATTTGACCAATGTTTCAGCAAAGAAAGTTCTATCGCGCTAAATGTGAATACACGTGAACAGATCGGGAACAAATGTATAGCAAGACTTCCTTACTTATTGCGGAGAAGCATCACATCTTAGAGCCACTAAGAAAACGTGCAGCCAGAAAAGATAAACACACAGACGTTCAATTCTGATCACACATGTCCCAAATGGGGCAAAGAATTCTATGTCAGGATTTGACTTTTCAGTTATCTAAGCACATACCAGAGAGATGTAACAACAAGTCTGAAACTTGTCATAATCGCCTGCGATGTGTGGCTATTATAATCTAGCAGACAAAGAATGAGCGCTGCTTAAAATGGCAAAAAAACTCATTATCACTGTCTCCTCCTGAATTCAGGTTAATGGTCATGTTAATGTTAGAGCCAGGCATGTCGCCAGGGCAATGTCCGTAGTATTTTTCAGGTCAAGAGGACAGTTGAAGCGTGTGATTCATCTCTGCAAACTGCCCACTTGATATGAGAATTGTAAACTCGGCCGTCCTAAAATAAAAGCTAACTCAGTAACAATTAGACTTAAATTCATGAAAATGTCATTTGCAGCCCAATCATACAAAATATTTTATGCAGAAATAAATAACATATTTTCATTGTCGCATTTGCGCTATATAAAACAGAAAAACTATTATCATACTGCAAATTAGTACCTTTACAGTATCTTCTATGAGTTATTTCGGCTTACAATAGAACATAAAGTTGTCTCTTAAGAATTGAACGAGGCGCACAATTGTATGACTCA
This sequence comes from Meghimatium bilineatum, assembly GCA_034231615.1. Taxonomy (NCBI): domain Eukaryota; kingdom Metazoa; phylum Mollusca; class Gastropoda; order Stylommatophora; family Philomycidae; genus Meghimatium; species Meghimatium bilineatum. The sequence goes on along the minus strand of CM067298.1, from coordinate 116,999,624 downwards.
TTTCTGAGTCTCAAACAATACAATCAGTTGATAAATGTGTGTCCAGTTGGAATAAAAGGTACAGTATATTAAAGAGTGTCCACCAATTTTGCTGCCACCAGTTTACACGTAACTGGATGCACCAGTGGCTCAAAAATGTTACTCAATAGTTAAATATAAAATGACAGTCCGCATATTTTGATGTATACTATCACAGTATTCTGACGGGGGAAAAATGGAAATAAACCCATATTTTATTCTTATTTATCAGTTAACACTTTTTTTCCCCGAGTTCGTTCTCTGATAACCACCACGAATGGTTGGTTGTTTACTGATCCAACGGTCCGTGGGCTCATGCCCTTTGACCCAATGTCATTAAAAGGACATTAAATTGCTGGTAAGTCTGTGGATTTTGGGACCACCCCGGGCCAGAGCCAGAGAATAACTATCGCACCACCAGAACTGTAAGTTTCAACTATGTACTGCTCCGAGCCACTGCAGTCAATAAAGGGTTCACTGTGCTCATTCCCCGCCACCAATTGACTACTGGTTATGCCGAACTTCTCTATTGCTCCATGCATGCAACCAAATGTTCAAGTCAAAAAAATTGTCACGTCCTGAGTCACTGTGCTTCTACGGTGGGCCTCAGCCATAGGGAAAAAAAACAGTGCTGTCAATGTCGATCTATAAAAAGAGCCCGATGACTTTCTTCAATAAATATATATATTGAAATAGTAACTTTTATGGTGAATTATGCTACTTTACACCGCTGCCGTTTAAACTGTTTACGGTAAAGAATAATGGAGCTTTGGTTGGACGAACCCCAACCTCCGAGGTATTAATTAACTGGTTACCTTTAGTGCCTCCTTCCTAGGCGTACCACCCCGGTCATACTTTTCAATTTCTTATTAGTAGTCTTCCAGGAAAACGCTATGGATTCTAGGAGGTATCATACCTCGTACTTCGTCAATTATGAAGTACTGTGGACTCGTCGGTTTCATCTATAAAAAGTAATACTTTGACTTTTTTCTGCGATTTTAATTGGTCACTTCCTGTATTCTTTGTGTCAACAACCAATGCAAATCATGGGGAAAGTAAAATAGTGTCACTTTTGAAAGATGAATTTCGATAATTCCACAGGACTGCATAATTGATGAGGGATTGGGATCATTATGGTTAACGTTGGGAACACTGGTAAATCCAAATGTTGTAAACAATATGCAGTGTATTCGTTTGCATCAGAAACATACCTCAACATTGCTCCACATCAGGTTTCACTGCATGCTTTATTGTATATTATTACATATTATAATGTACTGTATTAAATAAGTTATTCCTTTATGCTTGCTCACAAACAATTTACAACAGAAGTTAGTTGTCAGCAGAGTTCAACCTGTTAGTATAAACGGTGTATATATGCTGCGTTTCACTTGATACTATGTTGGGGAAAAAAGAATCAAAGAATCCACAGGAACAAGCTTACAAACATCACACAAGAAGACCATCTCCAGAGAACTCTTCCACCCTGATGCCACAAGGCAAACAAGGGCCGCAGCGTATAGATAGAATGATCGTTTTATCGTACAATTTTGAGACCAGAGCCATAGTCAAGCCTTACTACTATTTTTCGAATCAACCTTGCCAGAAATGTAATTTAGAACTGCCGTCGAAATATTATGTCCAAATTCAAATTTTGAAGTCTAAATCACAGACAATGTGTTTATACTTTCCCTTTCTCAAAGAATCGTAAATAACTATATATCTGTACGTTGTGGTTCTTGTTTGACTTGCGGCGTCAAGGGTAGAAGTGTTTTCTGGAGATAGCCTTCTTGTGTTCTGTTTGTAAGCTTGTACCAGTGACTTCTTTTACTTCGTGGTCCAACATTTACATGATTGCCTCTGGTTTTATAGCCGTTATGTCTATGTGTCATGGCCATCTGTGGCATGCTATCTATTGATAGTCTGGAAGCGTGTAAAAATCACTTGATCTGTTGTCTTTTGATGTGTTCCAATACTTGTATTATTTTGGTTATCTGTCTGATGTTATTGTTTGTAATTCTATCTTTTAATGACACTCCGAATATTCTTCGTAGACATATCATTTCTGCTGTTACTGTTTTTCTTTTGCCTTGCGCTGTAATTGTCCAGGTTTGACACTGGTAGTACAGTGAAAGGATAATAATAATAGTCTTGTATAATGCAATTTAGTGTCTTTACATTTTTGTTCTTAAAAATACGTGCGATCTGTCCCAAGATCTGGTATGTTTTGTTGCCTCTATTTTGTATCTCTTTACTGTTTTCCCTTCACTAGATATAATGATTCCAAAGTAAGTGAACTTCGCTACCTGTTTACGGTGTCTATTATCGATGGAGATAGTGATATTTCGTTCTTTCCTTGTTATTGCCATTATTTCGGGCTTTTCAATATTAATCTTCATGTTGAATTTTTGACATGTGTGGAGTCTGTTCATGTATTTTTTGCAATTATTCTTCTGATGTCGTAATTAGTACTTGGTCGTCTGTAAATAGTAGTTGGTTCATTTTGTCTTTCATGTTATGTGTTTCGTTGATACTTGTTAGTTTACAGATGTGGTCGATATATATTATAAAAAAATAGATGGAATAGGACACACCCCTGGCGAACACCTAATTGGATTTGGAACTTATTGGACACTTCTGTATTTGTTCTTACTTCACATTAATTATTAGTATAAATGCCATTGCATATATTGATTAAATGTTCTGGTACTCCGTATATTGATAGTGTTTTTCTAAAGTTGTGTCTACTCTGTGGAAGGCCTTTTCTTGGTCGACAGATGCGATGTCCAATTCTTTGTTGTTTTCTGTGGCTCTTTCTGTTAGTTGTCTAAGTGTAAAGATAGCACCTGTGCAGCTTTTGTTCTTACGCAAGCCCATTTGGGTGTTAAGTTGTGGTTCAATGTATGCTCGCAATCGTTGTTCTAATATTGTATTTACAATTTTTACTGTGTGGCTTAGTAAAGATATTCCTCTGTATTTTGTGCAATCTCTCTTACTGCCTTTTTTCTTCCACATGTGAATGATTGTCGCGTTTCTCCAGTCTTCTGGTGTTCCTTTTTCTTTCATATTACACTGAAAAGTCTGTGTAGCCATTTTGTTTACAGCTCTCTGCTGCTGCTTTGATAAGTTTCGTAAATATGACAAGCATTAAAGGCAAACAATGTCATAAATAGTATAATGAACACTACCGCTACGCTCAAATACTGTACACCGCCAAAGTCGATTATTTTGGTGCACATAAAACGGCGACGGAACGCATTTCTGTTCTCCCGATTAAGTAAAGTTAACTCATAGCATTTATTAACGCCGTAGGGGTGTGAGATGTTAGCGATCTCACATTTCGGTGGCTCTGCTATATTAGGGCGGTAGCCATCTCCCCTCTCTTTCTCGCAGTCTTTACCTATTTAAGGCTTGGTGGACCCGAGAGCCGTTGCTATCTGAAAAATATTTCCACCTCAACAGGGGATGAGCCCAGGACCACTCATCTGCGAAACTTGCATGACTTGGCTAATCTTACAGTATATGCCAATCATAATCGTAAGTCCCATCTCCGCAACGAAGGATGGCTGCAACAGACCTCCAACATCTCCTGTCTCTTGTATTGGTGGTTAACTCTGCTAAACTATAACCTGTCCATCTCGTGATGTTACTCTCCCACTTGTATCTCCGCCTACTTTCAACTTTACACTCAAGTAAGGTCTTCAACAAGGTGTCATGGCATTTTAATATGCCCAAAATATGATTTGTTTCATCTTTATGTCCTCTAATAATTCTTTCTTGATACGAAGTGTTGTTAGAACCTCTTTGTTTTCTTCTCTTTCCACGAAGTTCTGCTTATTCTTCTATATATCAAAATCTCAAAGGTATCAATTTTGTCAGCTAGTTGTTTATTTATTGTCCATGTTTCTGAGCCATACATTAATATAGAATAGATGTAGCATTTTATAATTCTCATTTTTAGCTTTTTTATAATTTGTTTAGATGACAATTTTTCCTCATGTTATTCATTGAAAGTGCTTTTATCCATTCCTATTCTTCTTTTTAACTTCTGTTTAACATTTACCATCATATGTTATTATGTGCCAGAGCTATTGATAATGATCCACTTGTTATTGTATCCATATATTTTTATGTTTAGCACCTGTTCTGTGATTTTGCTGATTATAATTTTTATTTTATTTTGGTTTGTGTTTTTTATATTTAAGTCTAGTTCATACTCTTTACTTGAGTTAGCAACTTGCTCTATTAGTCTGTAGTTCTTGTTAACTTTCTGCTAAAAGGACAGTGTCATCTGCATATCGTAGGTTCTTTATTAATTTCCCGCTGATCTTGAGTCCTGACATTCCTTCTATTTGTTTAAAAATATTGTCTGTGTAGATTTCTTCTTCTTCGTCGTACGCCTTGCGGCGGACCCTCTGAAAGCATTCCGCTGACAGTCCTGAGAAGGATATGAGGGTGATCTGTGTTGTGTCATGTTTTACAGCAAGCTGCGCTATCTGCGACTTTCGACCGGACACATCCGTCTTCAGCCAGCATTTTATTTGGGCCGGGTTGGCATTCCCGTATATTTGATCCCTAGTACTTGGCCAGGCTACAGCAGGGTTGCTGCACTCCCATTTCCAGGCCCACTGCGTGGAAGTGTACTGACGGTCTTGGCCAGCTGTGTTTCGCTGACCCTGATACTCAACCAGCTATGGAGCGCCGCCTGTGCACTCTGGTGTGCATGTCATCTCTGGGCCCTGTGTAGATTTGAAATAGGCTGAGTGATAAAATACATCCTTGTCTTAACCCTCTTTTTTTTTTAATGTGTATGGTAACTTGTTTTTAACTGTTTAACCTTATGATGAAGTTTGTGCTCAATATATATTTCCACCCAGTCGGATGTTTTTATCTACGAGGCGTGTTCAAATGAAAACGGGACTTGTGGATTTATTTAAAAAGTATCATACGCAATTTAATATTTTCAACGGAATTGAACAAAGCAACCACTTGTGAATAAGAATGCACCTGGGTTCATCAGAAAAAATCTCCGTATGCATTTAGGCAAGCATCCCACTGTTTAGGTAGACGTCGAATGCCGTCCGAGAAAAAGTTGCGTGGCTGTTCTCTGAACCATGTGGTCACCGCTGTCTTCACGTCTGCGTCGCTGTTGAATCGCTGTCCCTTTAGTGCTTTCTTCAACGGTCCGAACAAATGGAAATCACACGGGGATAAATCGGGACTATAGGCTGGGTGATGAAGAACTTCCCAATTCTTCTTTGCCAATGTTTCCTGCACAATTTTTGCGACGTCTTTAAACATACGCACCCACTCCATCACTCTGGTCCTCGACAAACATTTGTCACCATATGCTGCCCTCATTCTCCGATGAATGTCTACTGCTTGACATCCTTCAAATGAAAGAAACTGGATCACAGCACGCTGATTCACTTTGGACGGGTTCGGAATCACACCCGCCATATTGTTAACAGTCTTCTGCAGCACATATGCATGCTGGGAAGATGAACACGTGACCGTATGTAAATTATTGGATACTCATTACTAGTGCAAAATGTCATCAATATCAGTGCGCTCTATCACGCGTGGTGTAACAAGTCCCGTTTTCATTTGAACACGCCTCGTATCTATGCGTATTTCTTTCAATTAATTGTTCATATTGGACTCTTGTCAAAGTCCTTGCTGTAGTTTATGAAGCAAATATATACTTTTTTGGACTTCTATGTCTTATGTATCTATCAATAGTCAGATACTAAGTATAGCTTCTCTGGTACCTTTGTCTTTCATAAAACCGAACTGTTCACCGACTTCAATGTGTATCTTTTTTTTAAAATTCCTTTATTTATTCTTAAGTAGTATTTTGGTTATTTGGCTCATCAAACTTATTGTGCTGTATTCTGTACAATCCACAAACCTGGGCTTCTTAGGTAGTGTATGAATACAAATGATTTTATATCTTCAGGTATGTGACCTGTTTCATATATGTCATTGCAAAGTTCTGTGATAGTTCACACACCAGAATCTAGAGCTTTTATTGCCTGCACCTGCAGCCTTTACAATTGTATTGTTTTTATTGCGTGTTCTACTTCTGATTTCAGCATTGCGGTTACATCATTGTTTTGTACTGTAGATTTGTTGTTCCACTGGTAATCAAAAAAGTATGTCATATAATCTGCATAATCTATGTCAATAGTTATATATCAATCAATCAAATGTCATGCTGACTGGCGTAGGTGATTATGTTTCTCCGCAACTCTTTATCTCTTGTATTGTTAATGAGTTTAGTTGGTACCATTATCTCACTCCACAGTGAAGTCATCACTGTCAAGTCATGTTTCCTCTCCTCTTAGACGTTATGTGTAAGGTATATTTAACTACATAGAATATTTAACTATTATTCATGATAAATGTGTATATTGTTACAGTAATAATAAATCGTACAACGGACTAATAACATATATTTTATGCACATATTCCGTTAAATGTCTAGCAAATAGAACCTAATAATTATGTTTGTACCCATTTGTTAGAATTCGAAATGATAACATCACACAGATAACCACAACAATACCAGTATTGGAACACATTAAAAGACAACAGATCAAGTGGCTTTCACACGCTTCCAGGTTACCGACAGACAGCATGCCACAGACATAACGGCTATAAATCCAGAGAAAAAGATGGGTCACAGAAATCAAAGAAGCCACAGGAACAAGTTTACAAACAGCATACAGGAAGGTCATCTCCAGAGAACTCTTCTACCCCTGACGATGCAAGGCAAACAAGGGATACAGCGTATAGATTAGATAGATGGATGGATAGATAGATAGATAGGCCCATGTGTTGCCGACGCTCGAAAAAGGAGTCAAGAATAGCAACATAGGTCCTGATTTCGTAAGAGGCGAATAACTAGGTTTTGGGACAAATTTGGAAGGTTAAAATTGACCCAAAAAACAAAATAAAGTCGTATGCAACGGGTTTAAAGGCGCAAATAACGCATCCAAGCATTGCGTTCGCTGGAATAAATTCCTGGTAATTTGTAGGAGTTAGAAAACGTTCACACAAGAACAGGAATATTATTTTACTCCGTGAGATGAACTATGTATCACGTTAACAACGACATTGTTCTGGAATGATAATACCAATCTGTGGTAATTGTTCTATATGTGGTTAACTGTGACGAGCTATATGCTCACTCTTAAACTTCTGCTTGTTATCGTTTCTTCAGCATTCGCTTTCTGATCACCAATACAAACGTTCGTGTGATTTCCCCCGGAGAGCATGAAGTACGCCGTGCTACCTTTTGACTTTACCCATGTGGCCTAGCACATCAGTTCTCTGCATCTGCTGGTTATCGGGATAAAATCTGCAGAAAAGAATGTAAATTCTTCGTTTACAGCTTGGTTGTGATAAATGGGCCTCTCGTCAGGACATATGTCTTCAGCATGGTTTAGGATCATTTTGATACTCCTTTGGATGGAACAACCAAAGTCACCCACAAGCCTCATATGCTTCTTATGGCAAACGTGTCGAGCAACAGTGTTGCCACTCTTATCCCCACATAAAGTCACGGAGATACATAAGCGTTACAATGATGAGTTTAGATTATCTGAGTAGACGTGTCCATTATTAAAAGTCCTTTACAACATTGCAAATATACTTGCTTGTATATACACGCCTGTATATGACTGCATGAAACTACTTAAGAATGAGTGAACGAAGATTTTAGCAAAGTATGTGCTCTGTAAATCAAATGTGCTCAACCATTCGTATTTGATGCAGAATAACGAGAAGGATGTTGGAACCCAGAGCAGTAGATATCGGGATTAGAGGTTCGAATTATCAATTAGGTAAATCGAACATATAATTTGCTAGTTAAAAGATAATCCAAACTGCACATCGAACCATCTTCCCACAGTGTCCGGATCCCCTACTCAAGATATCCATCAGTGCGTATGATCGACGACACCTACCTCCGGTATGTGCTGGATGACCTACCAGTCTCCTCTGTTACCATCATAACGTTCTTGTTTAGCCACTCCTCTTTACATATTCACGTAGTCTTGCTAGAGTTCACAAATTCACAAATATTTGTTGCATCGATCATTTGTCCCATATCCGTAAAATAAACTTAAGAACATCAGCTCGGTCTGTATTAGTTACACTAGAAACATAAATAAAATAGTCCCTCCCTGAAACCTCTTGCGGCTATATCACTGATTAAACATAGATTTGCTACTAAAACTGGGTCATAAAAGCAAGTTAATGAAAAATATATTTTTGATATAATTTGTGAAAATCTTCCCATCTCGCCATTTTAGCAAATTCGTATATTCGGCCCTGGTCGGGTTGCAATTGGCAGTAAAAGATCTTGTAAAGCACGCACATGTAGCCCAAAATAAAACTAATATGATTGATTAAACAAAGATTGATTATACATCATATTTGTTCAATACTATGACTGTGGTATGGGAACGATGTGTTTTAACAGCTGAAATATTTGTTAAAGAAATAATGACGGGAACTTTCAATTTTTATGCAACAATTTCGAATGTGTCCCGCTCTTTGATATAAAAGTACAGTGTAGGTCTCTGACAGTCAAAGTATCAGGTTTAATCCCTACCGCAGACAAATAAGAATGGTTCAGAAAGCAATGGTAACAAATAAAATCACTACAACCAAAACATGATGGGTTTATGGATACATTCTGATAGAATATGCTAACATTTTATTTCTATTGTGCATGTCAGTAAATAACTAAATCTATTCTGCAAATACAATAAGTGTGTAATTACAATTGCCGCTACTCAATCTATTGAAAAAAGTGGTACTGAAATTAATATTAGTGTGGTTTTATTGGTTTGTTTTCATTTTACCAATCACAAATTTTAAAACTATTATTAAAAAAGTGTTACCGTGATATATATATGATATATAATCTTAACGAAATTGCAAATTGATTCAGAAGCTCTGTTATGTTCATGTCTTGCGACGAATTTGCTCGGTATGGTTGCCAAATTAAAGATGGCGATAATTTGGAAACAAAGCTAGCATATTTTACGTCACTGCGTGATGCCAATCCAAATATGTATGTGGTTTTTTTTTAATTGGATGGCGAAACAAATTATAAATGAAAAGAATAATTATAGTCGGAGTGTTTAACGCAGTGCCACTGCACATGGGCCAATTATAACGAAGGTTAAGAAAAAGGTACTAAGAAGAACCATTAATCTGCTACCAGAGAAGCATATATAAATAAACAAAATATCAGAGGAAGTCCGACAAAGTGGAGAGTGCCGCCAAAATACAGTACAGGAGAAGCCCAGCCATGACAGTCTCTAATAAAGACCTTCCAACTGAATTAATTAGGACCACATTTGCTAGTTTTTTTTATTATTGTTGACCATTCATTCGGTCACTAATTACATACTTGTAATCGCATGCCAAAAATAGCTAATATATACTCTGAAGATATCTATATAATAGACTCTAAATATATCAATAGTATATAAATTTCAAACAAGGTTCCCCCGTCCAGTCACGTGACAATTCTAGATAACATGTCTTGCTTGGAGACGGTCGAAGGCGTATACAAAAATATACGGCACTAGACGTAGTGAGCAAATTACGAGTTTATCGTTGAAACGGATCTACATGAAACTGTCCGTCTTGTTTATGTTTTATGTATATTGTGGCGCATCTGATTGGCGACGGGAGGCACAGGCACCAGGAAGTTATGCAATAACAATTGTTCAAATAATAATATAATATTAGTTAGCTAGTTTGTTCTTTTCGTGTCGCAGGCACATATGGCAGAGGTTTTGATTCTCCATGTGTTGCGGCCAGTAGTTTTATTCTTGTATGGTCTTGCAGCCTATTATTTCCCCTTCTTTAAGTATGGCGTCTGTTAAGGTAGTTTAGGACTTCCTCGTTATCTTTTACCCACAGTTGTCCTACATTCACTAACAGTTTAATAGAATCTCAGACTATTGTGAATCAGAACAGTTGAAAATTTCAATCAATGAAGCAACTGGGATTGATCTTTGCCAATTCTTGGATACGTGTCACAATGCAGGCCATTTTTTTAATCGTACCTCTACCTCAGTGCATCGTTTTTACTTGCACCAGAGATGAAATCTCGCCTCACAAAGATGTGTTATCTATCGCAAATAGAACCACCGAATATATAACTCTTCTTGCAACTTTAGAGTATGAATCACACATCAAGGACCACAATTTGATGACTTATTTTTCATGGAGCATATCTCTAGATCTCAAATCAGTATTTAGTTCCAGAAATTATGACAATCTTCAGAAATGTTTTCAACATATCTCTAGATCTCAAATCAGTATTTAGTTCCAGAAATTCTGACAATCTTCAGAAACGTTTTCAACATATCTCTAGATCTCAAATCAGTATTTAGTTCCAGAAATTCTGACAATCTTCAGAAACGTTTTCAACATATCTCTAGATCTCAAATCAGTATTTAGTTCCGGAAATTCTGACAATCTTCAGAAATGTTTTCAACTATCTCTAGCTCTCAAATCAGTATTTAGTTCCGGAAATTTTGACAATCTTCAGAAATGTTTTCAATATATCTCTAGCTCTCAAATCAATTTTTAGTTCCGGAAATTTTGACAATCTTCAGAAATGTTTTCAAAATATTTCTAGCTCTCAAATCAATTTTTAGTTCCGGAAATTCTGACAATCTTCAGAAATGTTTTCAACGGAAATAATACCAGTTGAATTATTTTCCCAGTGCTAACAACAAATTCTGCAAGCACAATACCACCAGCTGCTTCTTATTATTCCTCATTTTCCAGTCGAAGTCAGGTGCTGATATGAATTTCATCAATTAACTATATTATGGTCATCAGCTACGAGACTGCGCCGTAGAGTTTGTCCACCAGAGCTGTTTCAGGTGGCCATAGATTTCTTTATGGTATCGTAAATTGTGTAGTTCTGTAAAATAAATTATGTGTTTTCTGTTGATGGCTGCACATAACTGTGTTACCAACTTCAAACTTCTCATACATATAGTGTGTCTGTTGTGGCATGTTCTCAATCTAAGAATAATTGCTTGTTCCAAGCCTGTAGATAGTATCGTATTTCTGTTTGCATGGCTGAGTTGAGTTCCATTTCATGTTGATGGTGCTTTTGCCACCAGCAATAAGAATGGATGATGATTTCTCCAACATTGCAATATTGTTTTATTTTATCGCGAACTTTCCTTTTCAATTTCCATATTGCTTAAGAAAGCTCTCAATGAATCAGTTAATATTATGTTTGTATCTAGCTCTTTCTACTAGCTTCGCTCTTTGGAATTTAGCCTTCGCATGTTGATTCTTGTGTTCCGTTCCAGGCATAGGTTATTTTCCCCACTTCCGTTCATGCTTTGCTTTTTCTAAAAAATTTTCTAGCAGTAGATTTAGTTGTTCACTTCAGTATGACGTGTATTATTTGAGTGTTACTCTTAGTATTTTTTTTTTGTTGCAGTTTACATTTATTGAACTAATTGACTATGGTGTTTATTTCTTTACTCTCCATATCTATTTGTCCAGCTAAAAATCTATTGCGGTGTTGAAATAACCACAAATTTGCTTTTCTATAATTTCATCTTACAGATATTCCCTGTGGGTTCATTTTTAATACTGTAGAAGACTGGTAAACAAACCTTATTAACAAACTTTGCTATACTATGACCTTATATGAGATTATATATCTATATACCGCGTACTTGCCGATTTATCCACAATCATTCCCTTAAATAATTTCCAGGAAATACGCATTACTTATGTGTGTGCGCGCTTGACTATGCAGACTTCTTAGCAGAAAGTACTGTTGCTGGCTGCTTGTTCAAACCTATTGTGTAATCTCGTTTTGTTTTTATCTTTCACATTTGGCATTCTGTTTCACAATAGTATTTACATTACATTAGTTTGAGAACCACTGCAACAGAAAGTGAGTTATGAATTAAAGGACATCATCGCCAGAGTGATTAATCGATTTGCATTGTGCTCAATAGATCGCGTTTTGATTCTAGGCCGTGTCGTCTTGACTACAAGTGCATTATTCGAAGATTCATGAGGTCTATCGCATGAAGATACAGAGTTACGTGTTATGAGTGGTACTCTTCGCAGACGGAGATTCGCGTATTTTAGATGGGCATAATTACCCACAGTCAAGATCACTATTGACTTACCGCTGCTTAACTGCTTATCCATATTGGAAATTGTTTCCAGCACCAGGTGGCATACAATAGAGCCATCCTCCTATATTCTCCTGCTATAAAATGTACCTCCACTCCACCTTTGAAGTCCTTTTTCGCAGCTTCTTTCACTGAATACGCATCCCTTATTAAACGTTTCAGTCATATTTCTCACGGTTTTTTTCTATAGCCTACACATTCTAAGTATATGTCGAGGCTGACATTACAAAACAAGTCAGACTTTGGCAATGTACTTGGCGTGTGAAAGTCGACTTTCAGCATTCAGTTTCCTCTCGCTGGTTGAAGAACTTTTCTTCAAATGTATTTATCCTGCTCACTCATCCAAGGACATGTGTCAACATATAATTTTACTACCTATATTGTTATCTGTTGTCGGAAATGAACCAGTAGACAGACTTGCCAGCGTGGCCACAGTAACTAGTGGTGGTTAATGGACAGTTCTGATATTGTGAGTGCAGTCAATATTGTAGACCAGTTGGATGATGTGGGGTGTAGTTATTCCTTGGCTACAGCTAGAATGCAGGAGAGTGAAGAGTGTTGTTGCAAGAAGCGAGCGAAATCAAACGAATAGTTATAACACAGAATCGGAACAGTCAGCTATCACATTCTGAAGAATATGCTGAATATGAGATTGGAGCATCCATGGGCGTGTCCGGAGTGTCATTATGATGATGATAATGATCTGAAGATAATCATTGTTATAGTCAAATCCCTTGTTATTGCGAATACGGCACAATGGTATACGCGAAATTGCGAGTTCGTATTTAAAATAAAGCAGACAAGAAAATGTTTATCAAATACAAAACAAAGCATATTTAATACAATTGTTAAATCTGTGCTGTTGTTTGACTTAGTAAAATTCACAAATCAAAGAAACAAATAGAAATAAAGTTTCAAGTGTTATAAGATCACCAATATGGAACTCATTAAGAATACAAACAGAAAGCACAGCAAAACAGGCATTATTCTTGAACTGGAAAGAAATGAAAAATAGATAACATTCGTGAAGAAAAGAACTGGATACGTGTGTAAAAGAGATCGGTAGGCCTTTGTGAGAAAAAAATGAATTGACTAAAAATGGATCATGGTTGATAAGTTTTAATGACCTAAGAACCGCAGGCAGTGAAATGTGAATTAGATAGTAACAGAGAATATGTTGTTATTTTTTTAAAAACATGCAACTTTAAAGAAAAAGTTTAAAAAGTCAAATTAACGAAGTTAATGCAAGGAAACAAAACAATATAAAATATGTGACAATATACTTATAAAGGCAATATTTCATAAGATGATAAACATCATATGTAATATGTCCTTATCAAATGAGATGAGAAAGAGAGAAGATATATACAACAAATTCTGGTCTATGGAAGTGAATCTTGAGCAATCAGCAGATAGTATATAGTAAAAAAAACAATAAATTTTTGCATAGGTACTTAAAGACTGAAATATAGTTTTATAGAAGAATGTTGAAACACCAATGACAAAAAAAGCATAATGATATCTTTAAATACGTTAATTCAAGATAAGAGCTGCTCACTTGGAAGTAATTGGTAGGAAATGGAAGCTGTGCGCAGATATAATGACACGCCATCGAAACGAAACAGAATAGCGGGCAAACAACGACTGATCTATATAGGAACACATACCAGTTTTCTTTCTCATCTCGTATATAGTACAATAACGAACTGTAAGAGAAGATAACACTAAGGATTGTATACTAGTTGTTATTGAGATAGTAAAATGTAGGTTTGCTACAGCGGCACTCTCCACTTCGTCGAATGGTTATTATTCAACTGTAAGAGAAGAAGAGGAGAAAAGATATAGAAAGCAACAGAGAAGAGGGAGAAATAAGCAAACATTTCGAATTTTCATTGGATTGTTTAGAGATGCGAATCAAACTGATTTCCTGGTTCATAGACTTAACATTCATAAATCCTAATTTAATAGTGAAGATGTATCTTGGAAATATCAACACTCTAAGAAATCAATTGTTTGACTAGTAGCCTCATCATCGAAATTGGTACTAGACTGGTAAACAATATCTGCCAACATATGCATATCTGCCATCTCTATGTCCACTTGTAGCGATTAACTTTCACTAGGTATTTCCGATCTCTCAGTGTTCATCATATTCTGGTGACATACACCCACTAATCGTCTCAGTGGTGACGTAGTTTAGTGGGTCCGACTAACAAACACAACCCGGTCGGCCGTGCTGCTGTTTCGCAAGTTGATATCTACATTGTGCTGACAAAAGTGACTGTATGTACGAGTATAAGAGAACTTACGAATTAAACAATCGTTGCGAAGCTACGGACAGTCAAATCCCGTAGATTTTGTGTGAGGGGAGGGGGGTAAGAGCTAACACCTCCCCGCCCCATTAACGATATTCAAAATAAAGATGAAAATGAAGTATTACAGTATTACGTATGAAATTACCCCCCCCCTCCCCCCAATCTGGAGACGTATCGAGACGGAGATGAAATAGGTCTGGTGAACACAGTTACGACGGACAGGCAAGATAGAAGGCAATAAAGATGGAGAACGACAACCTAAGAAAATATTAAATAGTATGCTATCGTGACATGACAACAGTCCACACTCATCCTGAAAATAGAAACTTGCGGAGATCCATAATCGCCTACGCCAGTCGGCACGGAATCTGATGATAATTATAATACACCAGGTCATTTTAGAATACTGAATTATCAATTTGTCAATAGGTCTTATACTGTAGCCTGTCTTGAATAAAGTATGTTGTTGGATGATACACATTTATGCATGCCTGTGTTGTTTTTTTTAATTGTTTCTCTCTAGTTATCTTTTCGTTAGTTTTAGTTATTCAGTTATTTCATAAATACGCCGAAAATTGCTTCGCGTGGCAGTTTCAGACTGCCAAATATTTCATTGTATGCATTTTTATCGTACACATTTGTATTTGATATGTTTTTGGTTGGCTAAAATGCCGATTTTGCTGTATTTGGTAAAATTGTCTTACTTCGTGTTTCTATATGTCGCCTTTATTGCCTGCCTAGAGGCATGAATGCTGTTTTTCTACAATAATCATGTTTTTTAAATCATATTTTGACACGACACTAGATAAAACGCTGGTGTAGTCAAGAGCTTAAAGTAGTTCGCTTCACAAATAAACAAACCTAAAATCGCTTCTGGACTTTGAAACGTTGAGATATGCTACAAAGATATGTACAAACAGTTGCTACAAAAATATGTACAAACAGTTGCTACAAAGATATGTACAAACAATTGCTACAGACATGACTATCCATCTATAAACCCACAACCCGTCACGGTCATAGGAGTACCACATTGGATGCTCCAACACACAGAGTTCTCCGGTGATTTCTATCTTCAGTGATGTGGATAGTTAGTAAAGATCATATCCTGTCCACACCTTGATGTTGTTTGTCCATGTTTGTATTTCTCCTTCTCTACTACTCCCACCTACGACAGATCCATGCAGTACTGTTTTTGTCAAGGAATCATGTCTGCACACATGTCTAAACCATACTAATTTTTGTGGTTTCACTATTGAAAGCAATGATTCCTGTGCACGTGCATACATCTCTCATTTCTTACGTACACATTTGTCTTAAACTCTCTATGGGAAATTCGTAGAATTTATCTGTAACATTTGCATTCAAAAGCATGTAGTCGTCTCTCCATATCTGCAGTAAGTGTCCACATCTCACAACCATTTACAGCACAACAAAAAACACTAGTGAATTATAAAGTTTGAGTTTCACTCTAACACTGATGTTGCTTTTCCAAATCCAGTTTAGCCTTGACATAAAAGTCAAAGCGATCGAGTCTTTTTTAAATTTTGCTTTGCATTTTCCATCACTTTATATGTTAGTTCCATGGTATTTAAAAGTCTTCACCTCCTCAAGCTTATATCCATTCATCATGATATTGGTCTGCTCTTCTTTGTTTCTGCTGTTAACCAAGACTTTGCTCTTTTCTGTTTTGTTTTCCATTCTGTACATGAAGGTAACGTTTTTCAATGTAGCTGTTAACTCCGTGAAGTGTCTCATGTATGATATACTCTAGGTATATGTTGAATAGTACTGGAGAAACTATGCATCCTTGCTGAACTCCCACATTTGTTTTAATAGCTGGAGAGGAGATGGGCACGACCAGCTAAACCTTTCGTCCACTGAAATATTACAATATTACAGACACTTAACATTACAATATTAAGTTCAAGATTGGTAATACGGCCACATGTACATGTGGACAGGCAGCAGAGAGAGCCAAACATATACCGGTACTTCAAAAGTGTTCAGAGCATGAAATGCTGAGGCAGAAATATTGGCCAGAGGAAACAACACTGGAATCTCAGCTCTATGGGCCACTGTATGAACTACAAAAGACAGTGAGTTTTATTAAGGAGACAGAATTACAGATATAGATATGTTTCAAGTGAACGAAAGAAGAAGAAAAACATGTATGTGCAAACAGTTGACTGAGCTCTATGTTCACCAAAAAACCATGGAAAAGCAGCTGCAGTAGAAATATTTTCTAGTCTATTTTCAATACTAGATAACATCACAAGCCTCACCAAAGCAATTCTATTCATCAGAATAGGCATACAGTGAATTGATTATATATTTCAGAGTAAGTTTTAAGCCTACAATATTGCATGGCTCAGCTTTAATGCGAAGACTCATTTGATGGTGATTTTACGATTTGCAAATATTATACTGATACAAATGGTACTCAGCAGCAAAAGGTTTTCATCCCAAGGTCAAAATGACCCAGTAGCAATGCTGTTGTTGGATGTGCATGGTCGGTTGAAAGGCACATATATCACAGTCAAGATGTAAACCATGACATAACTTCTTCCGTTATCCAGACTAAATCCTGATAATCTTCAACTGTTTGAGAACAACGGTACAAGAAGAATATTCAACAACCGATTTGGATTTTATCATGATGTGTTTCACTGGACATGGTCCAAATTGATGTTGAACTACTCTAGTTTCATCACTGAAAAAAGTTTCACAATTCAGGGTCCTGAAACCAACATAAGGGTCAAGCTACATTCCCTCTAAAGATATTTACTACACGCAGAGGATCGGACGCAGATTGTGGCGACACGAATCACACTAGATTTGGTACTTATGACTTTCATAGGATCTAGATTTTGTGAACTGAGTATCAAATTATGAACAAGGTTCCTGCTCACATAGAAGGAACATTAAGGTCAAAGTGACAGAATAACAACATGCACTTTCATTCTTGGTAAACCAAAAGTTCAAAAAAATGTAACAGTTTAATAGTGTTATACAATTTCAGAACTATTACAATCCAATTTGCTTTACTCCAAATATGTCAACTATGAAAACTATGTGAATGTGTGTAAAACAAACAAACAACATTTACACAGCAAATATACACACAGCAGTATATCTTGCATTGAACATATTGAGAGGCAACACATACAATTGTTTGAATATCTTATAAGAATGAATTACAGCCGGATATCTACAAAAGTATATATACTATTTCATGGTTATATATCACAGGGAAAAGAAAACTGATAGACAACATTTAAAGAGCTTGAGCAGACATGAACTGATCACAACCAATGTGCCCATCTGGTATTTGAATACATGAAAACTCCCACCTCTACCTCAATAGTAAGTGAAAAATAAAATAAAAATTGGTAGCTTATCATATTCAGGACATAACCATCAACCCAGCATTTTATGGTTGTAGTGATTTTCTAGACAATATAAATATGTTCAGTAGTTTGTCATTGCTTTCTGAACGGTATGTATGCTCAAATGCCTGTGATGGGGATCAAACTCAGTCCCTTGGCCATCACAGACATGTTCTGTATCACTTCGCCATATAGCCAAGAAGAAATATTTATATTATCCACCTTGGGAAGATAATATACACAAATGCTAAATTCACAACATGGAGATAAGTTAATAAATGAAGGATATTATTTTTTACAAGAAAGGAAAGTTGTAATAGAGTGAGGAGTGGTAGGCCGGAACAATAGAACAGTGGGTAGGCTGCTTAGTCGAAATCCAGACAGAATGACAGAAGCAAATGAACTAGTGAAGTGTTGTAACAATAGTCACAAACCTGATTTCAGGGCACAGTAAACCATATTTAGGAACGACGGTCTCCAGGAAACTAGCAAAGCAGGTGACATGGGACAACAAACCAGCCAAAGTAGGATGGGTCTGACAATAGGCATTGTTCATCTCCTCCGCCAGTGGAGAGAGACTCATTCGGCAAAGTATTGACATACCAGATAAAAGGTATCATTTGATGTAGGCATTTAATGAGTAAACAAAGTGGTAAAGTATAGAGGTGTGTCCGTCACCTCTGGTGGGAAACAATACATGCCAGTAGCTTGAACAAAAGAGTTACAGACGGAATGTCTGAACCCTGACAGCAAATTGAATTATTGATGTTGTAACTTGGACATTGTGATGAAGCAATAAACAGGTTTTATATATATGAGGACTCTGGTTGTCGCTACAGATTTGATATCATCCTCAACAAAACATGGTAACAACTAGAAGGCGTAACTTCTTCATCACTAAATACCATCATAAAGTTAGCAAACTAGCTTATATATGTATGATAACCACATTGCTAATTTTCTACACAATAATAACAGTTTGAGATTCAATTCTGATAATTCAACAACAAAATACTCAATGGAGAAAAACAGAACAAGCACAGAATATTTTTACAGAGACTACTAGTATGCACAATATCATTCAAGGTGACAATGTGCACATGCAGTATTTATCTTGTAACTTCACTGCACTAATTAACACTATCAGTTTCAGGTAGCACACAGAATGCAAGTAATGTATTTTTGTGTGTAGATCATATTTCCAAGAAACATATTTATCACAACTCTACTCATCACATATGAGAAATTAAATCTCATAACTAGAATGCCAGAGAAGATTGGACAAACAGGTATGGACCACAGCAACACAGATAACTCCAAAATTTGTAGACAAACAGGTATGGGTCACAGCAACAGAGATAACTTCATTATTTGTTGACAAACATGTACTGGCCACATTAACACATATCATGATTATGAAATAAGACCTTTAGCTGTGAACAGGCACTACTCTTGACAGCCCAATTTTTCTGACAAAAGTACAGACTCTTTTCAGTTGTGTAACTGAGGTGAAACCTGAGCACAGATAACATCTACATTTCCCAATATTATCAGAAAACAAGCATACTCACTTGCCACTACAACCTTGACTCGTCTGGCTATGACTACATCATTGGTAGCAGTAGTAACAAGACAATCATATACTCCTTCAATTGTTCGATTTTGAGTTTTGCTTCTGCGAGGTTGAAGTAACAAAGATCCATTTGGAAGTAGCTGCAACTTTGGTTTTCGATGACTCAGGTCAATAGGCTGGCCATCTTTCAACCATTTATAACTAAGAGGCATCAAATGTTGATCAGTTACATTTATAGAGCAATTCAGCAGTACTGGTGTTTTCATTTTCTGCTGGACAAGGATGACATGTGGAGCAGGGACCAGTGAGAGACCTGGGTCAATTTTAGGATC
Source organism: Meghimatium bilineatum (assembly GCA_034231615.1). Taxonomy (NCBI): domain Eukaryota; kingdom Metazoa; phylum Mollusca; class Gastropoda; order Stylommatophora; family Philomycidae; genus Meghimatium; species Meghimatium bilineatum. The sequence goes on along the minus strand of CM067298.1, from coordinate 116,979,791 downwards.
ATCATCATCAGTACCTACAATTAGAGAGAAAAAAAGGTTAATATATATATATATAACACAGTAAACTTATCAAAACAGTACATAATAAACATAAAACTAATGCTTTCACACTAAGCAATTATAAATATAAATTTTTATTTTTAAAAATTCATACTTTTCTGAGGATGAAGTAAAGCTTTTAAAACACTCATGCCTAAACACATGAAAGGGAAATTAGCTCAATTGCTCATACTTCCTGCAACTGGAAAGAAAGTAAGTGAGCATGCAAACAGTCCAAGGCATGAAACAACCAATAACTTAGTGTATTAAATTACAAAATGTTAGTAAAGAGCTGGCAACATATGAAGCTGACTAAAACTTAGCAGTCACAAACACTCATCATACTCCAATCAAATCAACATATTTAGAATAATGGTTAGGAGATGTGAAACATGAAACAGTTGTACACATACAATACAGCTATGAAATAAACTTACCCTAAAAGCAACAATTTTTCTTCTTCTTCTTCATGTGCCATAGTTAAATGACGGATATTCATTAAGTACTAGGATATTTTTCCTTGAAAACCTAATATGTAGTGTGGCGGCATTAACCTAGAGCATGTGAGAACCGTGTGCCAATGTATCTACAAAACTGGAAGTCAGCAGTGTTGTACATGCACTCTGTGGAATCCTATATGCAGAGGTGACATGATAGTGATAGCCGTATTTTAAAAATGGACATAAATATTCAACATGTTTGTATCAATTTATATTTTCATCTTTGAAAAACTGGTTCTGAAACTTTTGAAGTGCTGCACTCACATTTCGAAATGTCTTGTTTAAGTCAATGTAAAACAATTTAGTAGGATTCCTGTTTGAAAATGGATGCAGATCCTCAGAAAATGACCTCCATCAAGGCACACCTCCCACATTGACAAGATGATTGCAATTGTTGCAAGAAATCAAACACTCTTCATTTGACTATCAGAAATTATGCTAGGAATATTGGAACATCATAAATTGGGACACCATACCATCAATCATAACTGAAGATTAGCACATGAGATGGGTAACAGCAAAACCCACGTCCTGCCTCCTGACAGGACGAGAAGGATCATCGATTATCCATTTGCATTGACCTTTGCAAGCATGCAAATAATGGTGCAAATCAAATTCCATGTCCTTGATAATCAACTAGTGATGAAATCTGGGTGCAGGAGTATGATCCAGAAACATAGAAAATATCCTCCCACTAGCTAACATCGTCATCTCAACCAAAGATAGTCACAGGTCAACCCACAGGTCAAATCCAATTCTATGAACATGATTGTGTGCTTCTAAATCTATGGCCAGGTTCATCATGAATATCTTCATAGAGAAAAATGTCAATGCAGAAACTAAAATTCTAAAAATAAATATACAAAGCCTCCTGCAGTAATGTAGGCAGTCAAATGCAGATGAGAAATGTGTGTCTCTCTATATATATAGCCCCTTTCGTCTTTTAGGCAATTATGTAGCAGGTTCATGGTTTAGTGTTAGTTGTGGAATCAATCAATTACTGCTATTTTGCATTGACTTTTGCTATATGTGTATGCTGCTTGTTTTCTAGCCTGTTCCTCAAGGGTGTTTTAAAATGTTTCCGCACCTTTCTAAAGCGCTGTCCTCCGTGCACCTGTTTTCCACATTTCTCCAACAATCCAACAATTGTGGCGACTACAATTCTTGGAGACTACATATTAAGAAGCTTTACCATAAATTTTTCAGAAAGGGCACAATAGATAAGTGACAAAAACACATATATACACACACACATAATGGTTCATTACAGGAGCAGTGGCCAGATTTCAACTTTTTAATATTCTACAGTATCATTTAGCTTTCATGATCTCGCTGACCTTATTAAAAAGTTGATAGGTCTGCATTGATCTGCACGCTACACACTGACCGCCCCTCCCCCAGCATCCGAGGGGGCGGGCACCCACAGCGTGTAGATCATTGAATCAAGCAATAGTCCAACAGCAACTTAACTATAAAATCCATCTTTATCGATACTTCATTTCATTAAATAATGTCCACTGCTGCCCTGTACCATATATATATATATTATTACCATTCAATTTTTTCAAGATATACCAGGAATATCACTTGGTGACATAATATATACAACTTGTGCTACACTCATGATTCAGTTTTGATAGCCGAAAATGAAACAATTACAAGAAATGGTAAATATTATTACAAAAGAAAGTCAATACAAAAGGCTTAATCCAAAAAACAGAAGAACTGAAGTAATGTTAATAACAAAATACAAATATCTTCCAGAATGCAAAATTGAAATAGATGGGCTAGTCTAAAGCAAGTCAACATATTCAAATATTTTGATTCTTTATTAACATCTGATGGAAGATGTATTAATGAAGTTAAATGTAGAATTTTCCATGCAAAGGTAACATTTTACAAGATAAGAACATTTTATTTTTTACCAATAAGTCAAGTGTCATGCGGAGTGCTATGTTTCTCCACAACTCTGTCTCTTGTGTTAATAAGTTCAGTTAGTAACATTCTTTCAGACCACAGTGACAACCTATCCAGCAACTTCTCCCTTTGTCTTCCTGTTTCTTCTCCCCTTGATATTTCTGTCGCTACTAAATGTTCATGTTTTGTTCTCAGTAAAAATCCCCTAAAAATCTTGACTATCTACTAATTTTTGCTATATAATATCTTTTTACTCCAGCATGTCTGAGGACTTATACATTCGTTTTCTTAGTTGTTCATGAAACTTTCACCATTCTTCTCAAAAACAACCTTAAGTTTTTTGTTTATCGTCCATGCTGCATATCCATAAAACAGAATTGGCTCGATATAACATCCTAGTACTCAAATTTGCATATGCATAGAATTTGAGTACTTATTTGACAGGTAAAAAGAGACATGTATGTATATTTTATAGACTACACAAAAGCATTTGATAAAGTTAAACATAGTGAAGTTATACACATGCTAGAGAATTTGAACATCGATAGTAAGGATTTAAGAATTATCATGAACATGTACTGGCAACAAGCAGCAGCAATAAGATTAGGAAATCAATTTGACCCTTTTCAAGAAATAAAGCAAGGAGTTAGACAGGGTTGTGTACTTTCATCAGATCTGTTCTCTTTATACAGAGAAAACATAATGCGTGCAATAGTTGACATCTTAAGAATATCAGTGGGAGGGCATACATAATTTTTTTTAGATATGCAGATGACGCAGCACTGATTGCTAAAAGTGAGAAAGACCTTTAAGAATTAATTAATTTAGTAGTCACAGTAAAGCTAAACGACTCTTCCTGAATATCAAGAAAGCAGAAGTAATGGTTATTTCAAAGAAAAAATAACACAAATTGTAATATCAAAGTGAATGATATAGTATTAAAACAGATCCACCAATTAAAATATTTAGGTACAAAGATAACAGCAGATGGAAGAAGTTCAACATAAATAAGAAGCAGAATAGGGCAGGCAAAAATAACATTCAGAAAAATGAAAAATATACTGTGTAATATGACCTTGTCGTTAAAGGTGAGAAAGCAAGTTCTGCAGTATATAACTCCTATACCAACATATGAATGCGAGTCTTGGACAATAAACAAACAGGAAAGTGGGAAATTATAGGCAATAGAGATGTGGTTCTACAAAAGAATGCTGAAAATACAATGGACTGCCAGAAAAACTAATGTGGAGGTGTTGAAAGAGTCAAATGCAAAACAGAACTTAATCAATAATATAAGAAAAATACAATCATTTTTTGGTCAATTTATGAGATGAGATTTGGAAAAAAATCACAACGGGCAAGATTTGAAGGCAACAGAGACAGAGTGTGACAACGTGAGAAAATTTTAGACATTTTAACAACCTGGCACGGCAGGGAAACAACAATGATCTTGAAACATAATACTGGAGATAAAAGAGCTGTGGAAGCCATGATCAGCCAGCATGGCACCTAATGAATGAACTTATGAGATATTGAATTTGAGTATGAAATATATTCTGTCAACTGGGGTTAAAAAAGAGCTCTTATTATAGACTTCAGCTGGTATTGTTAGAATTTGCCAAATGTCATACAATGTATTTAATAAACATTACCAGTCTTTTCAAATCAGTACACATAATTATTAAAACTTAAAAATAGTTAAAGCCCATGAAATATATAACATATGGTAACTAATGTTCAACCAAAACTAAAAATATTATAACAATTCTCGCAATTTAACAGTCCACATCCTAAAGAGTAAATGCCTGGAATACAATGTAATAAGCGCAATTGAAAGAGACAGATGCCATCGAGAAAGAGGAAATTGGACAGTTTGACATTATAGCATGTTAGAGCATAAAGAGTGAAGTTGAGACAAGGTACTGAGTATATAATGCTGTGAGGATATGACACATAGTAACAATAATGATGAAGATTAATTTTGCTCTGATGTATAATTAAGAAAATTTGGTCCAAAAATTTTGAACATGCAAAATAGGTATGTATTCCCATAGCACAAATATCTCATCATGGTTACCATACTTTTCAATCCTGATTCATGTACTCAAAAGCTAGTGCTCTTAAGATGTGATGATCTGAACATCTTAATATCTGTACACAAGCAGTTTACTGCAAGTGTAGTGTTACATGATTAGAAATGTTTTACACAAGAATTATATCAGAGCAATTAATGAGACAAACACAGACATCACACATGATAAATATGTGTGGGCTTGACATTAAATGTGGAGTTAAAATCATTAAATCAGTCTGCCAACTTGACCTTGGAGATAGTATTATCATGCATGTGACAACTGATTAAGCACTGGGCACATGCCATCTGTTTCCATAATATTATTAACATTACATTTTTTCTTAGTAGACTTATGCATATAAAAATTATTTACAGTATTCAAATAAATTCTTCTCTGTTGCATTATAGAAATGTTGTTTTCCTCAACTAGAGGTTTATATCTGGTATTTTAGCCTGCAACAATGTATATTTAGACAATTTCCCAGCAGCTTATGAACATACCCATTTATCCATAAACACATAAGCCATCAGACTTACGTAAAACACAGGTTTATATATCGTCTCAATGGGACACCATAGACTATATCTAAAACTAGTGGGTAATGATGGGCAATGATGAGCACACAAGAAATCATAAAAATTACAATACACAAATCATATTCAACGTTTCAACCAAAAGGTCTTTATCTTGTATTGATAAGCCATCAGAGAGTAGAGCTACCACATTGGATGCATACATCTTCCTTTTGTTTGCTTTTTGTGCCCATCAACTGTGAAATGTCCTATGTCATCCACTTCTTTACTGATGTCCTCTTTATTTCTGGTATTATTTCTTTTGATGTTTGTTGAATTGTCTCTTTTAGCATTTTCCATTGTTCATCCATACTGGTTATCTTGTCTACAGCACTGTATCTATTCTGTACAGCAATGGTGTATCTTCATTTATTTCTTTACTTGACTGAGGTATTGCCAGATCTAGCCTGGTATTTCTCTTTAATTTCTTCAATTTTATTCTTAATTTTGGAATACTGGGACATGGTCACTATTGCAATCACTCCTGGTCTCACATTCACAGACAGCAAGCTGTTTCAAAATCATTTGCATATTAGTATGTTGTCAATTTGATTACGATAGTTATTTCTTTGACTTCTCCATGTCCCAAGATATCTTCAATCAATCAATCAATAAACCCATAACCCTTCAGGGTCGTAGGGGTACCACAGAGAAGATATCTTGGGTGTTGCTGAAAGAAGGTGTTTCCAATTATCATGATTTGTACCCTTGCCTACTCAATATTTCTCCAATAAGTTTCTCTCCCTAAAACCATATCCACCCATGACATGTTCAAATCTCTCCTCCAACCTTGGCATTACTTACTTACTGTGGCCCCATGGTTGTGAGCTTTCAATCTTTCTTCTCTGCCAAGGTTGTGATAGGAGCATGTCTTCTTCAGCTGTGTTTTGTCTGTATATAGGGTGTTGGTGATAACTTATTTTCATAGATCTTGTAGTACATGGCATTCAATAAGGTGGTGTTTTACTGTTTCCTCATGTCTGCTGCAGTATGCCTAGGCGTTAAAATCTCCTAGTACCATACTTACTTCCCATTTGTTAAATTATGCTAGAGCCACATTAAGTTGTTTGAAAAAATTATCACTTTCTTTTTCTGTACTTTCTGCAGTTGGTGCATAGACTTCTATGATGAACATATCTACTTTTCTACCATTTAATCTGACTAGCAAAAACCCTTTATCAGATATTGCTATGTATCCTTTTACAGTTTTTACTCTTTATTTATCCAAGATTATACATACACCTTTCTCATGTTTCTGTTCTGAGTAAATTATTCTATATTCGTCATTCTCCTCCTGGTCTTGTCACAGACAGAAAGTTGTTTCGAAATCGCTTACATATTAGTACATAGTCAAATTGATTGCAATATATATTTCCTGGACTTCTCTACGTTCAAAGACATCTACGGTGTTGCTGAAAGGTTTTTCCAATGATCATGTTTGTACAAAATGTAATGATATACGTTCGTATGCAGACAAAGATAGTATAATTCTCAGTACTCAAAGTGCCTTTTTTCTTTTGTTTGTCTTTGATGCCCTCTATATTTCCATATTTTCTGTTATGAGTTATTAGAGGTTATCTCTGCATTTCTTTGTCCTAACTTAATGAATGTGAGTATTTTGTATATTTTACACCTAAAACTAGCATCCCATGTGAAAAAAACAGATCACAATTTTCACAAATTTAAATATTTATACTGTTTTAAAAAAAAGAAAGAAATGCAGCATTATTGCAGTGTTAATGGACACCAAATTTCCAACGTGTACCAACATTTTATTTTATGGAATTAATATTTCAACCTTGGCATGAAAAATTTGGTTTGGACTTTTATTCTTAATTTTCATTTTATGACAAAAATTACATACATATTTGAAGTATGCAATTCTTTATATGTGTAAAGATTATTTTAAAATTATCTTTCAAACAAAATTTATTTTACGGAATTAATATTTCAACCGTGGCACGAAGAACATTTCAGACTTTAACTATGAAATGATGTTCATTCAATTTGGTTTGGGCTTTTATTCTTTTGTATTTTTAATTTTTATATTGTGAAAAAAATTACATACATATTTGCAGAATGAAATTATACATGCAAAGATTATTTTAAAATCTCTAAAAACAAAAAAAGTTATTGCATTTTCCAAACACCTACCAAGAATAACAAAATTTTTCAAAAAATAATCAGGGGCAAGGGAAAGATTGTGTTATAGCTTATGTATACAGCTTGGATACTGTCAAAAAGCCCAATTGGAGTGCGAAAGAGACTGCAGTAAAACTGAGCCACATAGTAAGCAAATATTTGTTTAAATATAAAAAGTATTAAATTGCACTTTTACATTGCACAATGCACAGGATTTACATTTCAACCAAAAGGTCTTTATCCAGATAGAGACAGACTAACACAGAATGAAACCACATATTACTACCAAAATGAGCAAAAATAGGTATATGTGTTACCAAAACAAGTCGATAGAACAGCCTAATGAGGGCTTTTCAGTTGAAGCATCATGTCTCGTTGTTACATCGACTTGTTTTGGTAACACTTATACCTATTTTTGCTCAATTTGATATTTGCCCTGTGTTACCCCAGCCACCAATTTTCTGTTTAGGGTTGTTACCAGACACTGGAACTTTTATCCCTATTATTACTACATTGCTTGCACGTAGTGTCCGTTTGATTTTGCGATTCCATCCTGCGTTGAGTTGTCCCTATCTTGATAGAGATATTTTGGTTGAAATGTCAATCTTGTGTATTGTCCAATGTAAAAGTGCAATTTAATCTTCTTTTAAATAGATTTTTTCAACATTTACCTACTATTCACTTGAAAACCAGTGTCCCAAACATTCCCTTTTTATGTAGATTTCTGTCTCTTAATAGAAAAGCATCAGCTGCCATCTGAATCAGTCAATATATTTGAATTTACTAATCACCCATGGATCTAAAAAAAATTTCACTTCTGAACTCATCATGTGACATTCTTTCTAGAACGTGGTCTTCCTCATGGATTCTCTGAACACCTCATGATTCTGGGCGAGTTGACCTGCTACAGCAAGAGACGTTTAAACAATCTGATATATCACTGCATCATCGTCGTCTTGGGCACCCTCTTTCTCCTGTTGCCATTAACTCTGCCTTCAGCTATTAATCTTTCCATGCTGCTATGTCTCTTTATGTGACCCAAATAACTCAGCTTTCTTGTTAAGATGTTATGGAACTAGGAGTTCCAAAATAAAAATCTGGGTTATGATTTCTCACTTGACATGACCACTCCTTCAGTTAACTCAGCTGTAAATGAGTTATGAGTTGACATGAACCATGAGTTATGGAAGGTAAAGACAGAAAAGAAAGGGAACTGGCCACCGCACCTAATAGTTGCTGTGGCTCAGTACATGAAGAGTTATCTTCACCCCTGACTGTAGATTGCTGCCATGGGACCTACCTTTACTTTTTCAACATTTATTGATCTTAAAACTTCTTGATTTGTCTTTTTAACTTGTCAACGGTATGTATACATAAAATTCTTCTGTAGCATCTTATTTCAAAAGCAGCAATTCTTTTTGCTACTGTTTTATTTAATGTCCTTGCCTCACAACCGTGCAGGAATGCATCCATTCCACCTCCCCCAAAAATGCTACTATCATATCCAGAATACTCTAGCCCTAGCTGTATGTATTGCTTTGACCATGAGAAGAAGCCACCTACACATTCTGGTGTAAGTAAAAATGTAGATGGTTGAATCCTAGTTCAAGTCAACGTTAAATGGCATATTGTTGTCACGGATTTCCGTGTAACACCAATGAAATTAGCGGATGTAATGGATGCCGTGACGTCACATCTCCCGAAACAAACGACATCAGGCACACTTATAATTACAATTTTGATAACTACCTTATTATTTCAATTACAACTGATCCTAACCCTTACCCCCATCCCTAATGTAAATACTAATACACAATTAATATGCCTTTTCAATTAATATACCTTAATTTTAAATACAAATTCTACTAATCACTCTGTAACGGTCAGGTAATACCTCAAAAGTAGAACAAAGGTCACAGTGGAGAATCAAACTAGGATTCAGCCAATGTCTATTAACCTTTAGGCCCCTACGGTCGCAACATTGCGCCTTGCGTGTGCATCCCGTAGTGCCTATGGTCGCAATCACGCAACATATGATATCGCTCCATTCCCGAGTACGTAACTTCACGAAGTTAAAGCTTATATGACGTAGAATTCCCGCAACATGAAGCTAGGAATACGTCACAGTTTAAAGGTCAAATTCCTTTACTCATTACGATTGTAAGAGAGAGAAAGCCGGTTGAATTTGTCAACGCATTTCTAGAGCGACTTGAGCCATTTTCGGCCGTATTTTACTATCAAATTGAGTACCGCGTGGCATGGGTAAGTGATCGTGACTACATGTTCTAATTGTTGTTTTTTGTGTTTAATATGTTGTTATTTGATAAGAATGTGTGTGTATTCATTAAAAAGCACAAAAATAATATGTATCAGGGGTGACACGTGTGTGCATGGACAATAATTACGCTGCGTGTCGGCATAGACCTAGTGTTGACCAGACGGACGTTATATGCAATTTCTTCACATTTTATTAGTCTTTTTAGTTCATATTATATTAGTTTTGATATAAAACAATACATATACAATAAGTATAGGTATTTATGAGGATTTTATCAATGTTGCCACACATTGCTCATGTATTAGGGTCGTCACGAAGATATATTTGCGATTTGGAAAATGACGTTTTGCGTTTTTCGCCAGAATTTTCAACTTCAAAACGTGCTCACAACTGTCATATCACACATACAACAACAACAAAAACACGATAATATTCACTATTCACTCCTTTATTTAGATGTGCAAAAATTATTTTGATATCTTTTAAAACAAAAAAGTTATGACGTTTTTAAAACACCCACCATCAATAACGCAAATTTTCCAAAAAATAAGTCAGGCCCTGGGGGAAGTTTTGTAATTTTAAGCCAGGGCTCTAAAGGTTAATAATTAATTAATCTACTTAGCTGATCCAAAAGAATTAGTCTACTAAATATGAAGCATTGTTGGGGTTTCCACAAGAGGAAAGCGTTATAATAAATGTGCCATCTACTAGGAATTTGTTGTTGAATGATAGTTGGTCTTGTGGGCCACTGGACAAGTAGACCTAGATGATGGCCTAATTAATGATATTTAGACCTATATTCCTATATGATAGTGTCTACAGGTTAGCCCAGGGCTTTATATTTACTCTTCTATAAGTAATTTTTTGTAGGCCTAGGCCCTAAGTAATTTAGTAAGGACTAGGCCTAAATAATTTTGTTCAATTAGGTCTAAAGACAAACTTTTTTTTAAAATTCCTTCCCTTTCCTATTCATATATAGGTCCCCACAATGCTTCTTGTATTATTATATTTCATAATAATATAGCCAACAGTAGGCCAGCCCTATGCATAGCTTACAGAAAACTTAACAAATTGGATAAAATAACTTGGTCAAAAAACACTTGGGCGGGGTGAAATGGTTGGTAAACAAAACACAGCAGGCTACACAAACAAAAACCAAGCTAACATCCCGTTTTGTTGTTGTCTTTTTGTAGTGAGATATGTGTACACAATGATAAATGTATCACTTTTACTTTTGACTAAATATGATTATATGAGCACAACTAACAGTGGCACTATTCTTTCTTTATTACTACTACTTGGTTGGTCAATGGCCGGCAAGCAAGATATCTCGCTGGAGTCGAGTCACTGACATAAAAAAAAAGTTATTACAAGTCGACGTTTACATTTTCATTTTATTTGGGCTGAAGGGTACTACAGTACTATAGGTACTATAGTGTACGATGCAAAGTAAATGTCAGTTATATGAGACGGCTAAGTTTTAATAGTAGTTGTTGAAATAGCTCTGGCGTTGTGCACTGACTTTTCTGGGCCCACAAAAAAATGTGTCCACTTGGCCTGGTTTCAGTGGGTGCCCTGCTCGGGGCAGGCGCCATGTTGTTTTTCTTCTATGAGCGAGGACACAGCGCAATCATGAAATTTCTCACGCATGATGTTTACAAACAAGTGTTCTACGAAACGTTCGGACTCACCTTGAGCACATATATATGATAATGTCATCGTAAACAAAAGGCCGAGGTATAAAAGTTGTGAAGCCATATATGAACACACATGAGGGCGATTGGACGCATAAAAAAACTGTAAACAAAATATTCGGGCCAATGCTTTAGTCAGAGCATGAATACACAAGGTGAAGCCGCAGCACTCATTATAAAAATCGTGCACGTGTTACTATAAGAAATAGTTCATTGATTATTATGTTACTCTTACTGGAAAATAAATATAACTTGCTTGAGTTTTTAAGTTTTAAACAATTTAATTCTAATTTAGGTTTGCAAGATTAATAATTAGAATAAAGTGACTAGTTCTTCATTTGATATTGGCGCATTATTTCTTGAAAATATTGTTTATACCTAGCACCCTCAATTCTATTTTCGAAACTAAGATCTGTTACTACCCGTTGTACTATATAATAGGTTAGGCCGCTGGCATGGGAATAGAGTACAGTATCTTTCATTTGTCTAAAGGTCAAAATATTTTATTTTGGCGGTCTGCAGCATAATATTTTTAGGTGATGGTTGACGCTATCTGCCTGATGACAACGTAACTGTTTCAAATCAAGAATTACTAAATATGTCGGAAATGGTTGCACCAAGACTAGTCTTAAGGATAAGTTTTGTTGTTGTAAAGTAATAGGAGTAACGTAAATGTGAAATTTGACTGTACTCCTATTAACAAAACGTTTGTTACAATAATCTTGAGGAAGATTTATATTTTTTCTTGTGTCACACTGGTTATAATTAACTCATGCATCCTCATAAAACTGATTCCGAATTCAGATGTAGGCCTACCCAATACACTGTGGATTTTTTTTATTCTAAAAAAAAGTTGGGTGTGTAGGTCCTATATACAAAATTAAATGCCGGTAATCTATATTTTGGTGCGGCGGCGAATATCACCAACTTGCCACCAGAAAATAGCACTGCCTATACGAAATTTACATAGGTCTATAAGGATGTTTTTGTTGTGAAGACGTTATCTACTGTAGTTGTGCTGCGTGATATCATGGTTGCTGACGCGCCTTTGGTCTAGTATCTCCGACACGTTATATCGTCGCACGTTCTTGCTTGGGGCAGGAAATTGGATCATCCAGATGTTATTGATGTTGGCGTAAAATGATCAATCATATCAAACATATGACAGGGGCAGACAGTCAATGTTTCTAGGGTATGTGCTGAGAAGAACACAACTTGAACATTTAATAACCACTGGAAAGATTAAAAGGAGAAGAGACAGGAGACGACAAAGAGAAAAGTTGCTAGATGGACTTGTATTGTGGCACTGTAGAAGTTCACCAACTGAACTTATTGACAACACAAGAGACAGAGAATATATACCGGATATATTATCCGGATATATACCGGACAACATTATAAGTTTTGTCATGGATTACAGCTTAGCTGTAATATCTTTGCCTTTTGGCCTAACACATCCTGCTTCAGCATGGCTTCTGGAACACTTTAACCCTATGTGAAATTTACGACTACCCTTCACCACATGACCTCTTTAGTCGCCTCTTGTGACATGAAGGTAAGACAGACAGTGTTGATATTCTTTTCTCCCTTTCCAGGCCCGGCATCACGTGGTCGGTCTCTGTTTTATATGTTCTATGGATGTTGTCTCTGTCTATGTGTTCATTCTTGTATTCTTATGTGGGTAATTTATTTATGTCCTGCCCTTTCGTGTTTCAGTAAGTCAGTTTCTATTTTGCCAAGTTTGGCACATAGGGCGGATGTCATAGTTCTCCGTGCCTGTCGGTCAGTTGCCAAGGATTGCAGGCCTTGTGCATTTGTGCCTGTTTATTTTAATTCCTTCATAAATGTTGTTCTGAGCGTTGTTTTTGGTCTTCCCTGTTTTCTTTCCCGTCTGGTGTCCACATTAAGACTTGTTGTGGAGTTCTGTTTTCCTTCATTCTAAGTATGTGGCCGATGTATGTCCAGCGGCATTTTCTGATTATGTCCTTTCGTGTTTGGTATAGCTATTTTCTTTGCTTACGGCATAGTTGTGGTTGTTTCCGTCTTGGTCTTGTGATATTTATTTTGATTTGGTCTATCATTACGTTTACTATTGCTCTAGAATACACAGCAGAAAGTATTCTCATTCCTGTTAGTCCTTTGGCAGGACGAAGCACGAACTTACACTTATTTATATTTTGTTATATATGTTCCTAAATTAATATTTTTCTGTATTATTTGTTCTTATATGTTCGTTCAGATGAACATCTTTTGATCGTAACGTCGACCGTGTTCGTACTTATTTATTTTGTATAATCGTTTTTTATAATCTTTCTCTTAATAGTGATAGGCATTTGTAACACTTATTTACTTTATCACTATTATCCTGATTACGTATACTGCAAATAAAATGTACATAGTGAGTACTGCTGCCTCTGCAATATTTATGTATATGCTATTATGTTCCGTGGAAATTATACGTGGATAACACAATTAATAAATATTGAAGGTAAGCCCAATGCTACTAGTAAAATAAGCACTCGCCGTTAATTGGTAAGAATAGCCAAGGAAAAGAAGTAGAGTACAATAAAGACGACAGTGGAACCAACATATTGTAGAATCAGAATATTTCTAGAAAAAAAGAAGGTCCCCGTTATACGACCGTGATGCTCTAAAAGCGGCAGAGTTGGAGGGAACGTTTTGTAGAGAATATGAAACCTGAAAATGATACCATTTGTGCTATTGATTATTATCGACCACAATCTGTGTATATATATATATATATACCACATCCTTCTTCTGCGTTCACTTTCAAAATCCTACTAGTTGGCAAGGTATATTGCATATACATGAATATGTTGTGTCACAGTTTACAGATGAGCTGCGATACCTGTGTCTTGATAATCCTACTTCATTATAAGCTTTTGACTCACTGACATATATAATACAACAGCCAGCTCAATACCCAAATTCTGTATATATATGAATAGCAGGTTATAGAGCAGTTGCTTTTTACTATTATTTCGGGTCTTGCATCACATCAGCACAAGAGTCATCTCCTTACCGAAGACGGACTATATTTGGCCATCCGACTTCCTTGTCAAAAAAATTGTAAAATACTGCTTGTTTCCCGTTAAGGAGTTGCACAATTGGATTCTGTAGTCGTATGATAAAGGCCGCATGCTCTTGCTGTCGCACCGTCATGTACAGGGTCAGTTTTTTTAATTTACACTCCGACAGAAAAAACAAAACATTTTCTCACCTTAATAACAAACTCTTGAAATCTTCTGCTTGTTTGTGTATGCTTTCTACTCACATCGCAGTCTTCCTATCACGGGTATTCCTTCAAATTTACTTTATGATTTTCTTTAAGCTAATGTGTTTCATGCACTTAAAATATTTAACTTCTTATTTAATTCTATATTTTTATGTTAACTACCTACGTGACAAGATATCTCTATGTTTTTGTCTATATGTCTGTTTTTGTCTATGTCTATGATCATCAACAACACCTAGGAGTACGAAATGTCAAACGTTTAAAAAAACATGGAGAAATAATACAACAAGTAAACAGTTTATTTTATCTTGAACACATAATCAGAACTGATGATAGTTGTGAATAGAAGTGAAATATAATATAAATAATAGTTCTATCACATATCCCTGTCCTACGTTTTTTATGGAATGTGAAAAACGAAATATAGTTATTTTTTTTATTATGTCCCTTGGCTTTTATCAGACAACGTGTATATACTAATTAATTTAAATATTAATTTATTTAGGACGATTGTATGAGTGGGATTAGAGGATTGTGTGTGGGGGGGGGGGGGGACAGGCTGGGGTCAGTATGTGTTAACTTACTCCAGTATGGTGTATAACGGGTTAACATTCGTCTGTAGACTAGATCGCAACATGAACTCTGTCGAATAGATTTTCAAGTGATGCCGTACTCATTGTTAGGTTAGTACTTTTAGCGAATCCTTCTTTCAGAGAACTAGGCTAATGTTATAACATATGCATGTGCGCATATCTTTTCATCCACATAGCATGTCCCTGTGCTAATATATCTTCATCGGAGAGCACTCCTCGCATCTGTAACAAGCTTATTTCATTTTTATCGGTCAAAGACAAGTCAGCGTAGTTACGGCAGCCATTTTGTAACTAGGAATGAACCGGTATATTGACCTCACAAACTACTAAAAATTTCGGTTCGATGCAGATTTCTTAAAAATAGTTAAATGTAGGCCCTGGATATGTGATAGAACCTCCATAATAAAAATGATGACCCTTATTATTATTAATATTATATGTAACTTCTATTCACATCTAATATCACTTCTGCCACTAGGACCATAGTGATGTACATGTTGGAAACATCAGCAGAAAACGATCTCCAATCACCTGTGCACTCAGTCATTCACATTAGTATAGAGAACTCAAACATAAACCATTCCTTAATGTATATCCATGATTTGTGTTTCGCCTTTTGTTTTCTTATTCCTCCTGGACTGTTTCTTGCCAAATAGTTTGAGAAAATGAATTGTGTTCCATTACATGACAAAGCCAAGTAAACATACACCGTTCAGCTACAACCAACAGTGATTCTTACAGCCTGCACGTTTATTTGTTTCGGGGCGAACATGTGTCTTATGTTCTTATTCTTCTTCTGCATTCGTTCACAAGTTCATAAAGGTTATCAGGATGTAGTCCATAGAAATGAATTAGTTGTGTCATAGTTTACAACGTTGTGCATAATACGCTGTGTCATATTTTGTGCCATAGTTTACAGTGTGAAGGTTTTGTAAAAACTTCGCTGTCATTTGTTTATACTCCTGCACGCTTGCCTATAATACTATGTGTATATTTGACCCGTTAGCAAGGAATAACAGAGTGAATTATGTAGCTGAATGGTTAGAATGTCGGTGTCCGCGACCTCCACTATTTTGTATTCTCAAAAGTTGTGCTACAACCAAATCGGACAGACATCTGTTGTTGAAAGGAGCTCACAAATGGCTTCTAAAAAGTACATTTTACTTAGCCAAAGGTCTCACAGTGGTAATGGCTCAGATTAACATTTCATTACTGACAAGATTTTTATCATTCGTGTAAAATTATAACTTCACACAGTATACATCGTCGTGACTGCTTTGGTAAGGTGGTTTTTATCAACATATTCTATAAAAATCTATCCTGCACATTTAAACAGGAAAAGGTGCAATAACTAATACAGGTAATAAGGGACTGTGCATAAATGACGTCAACAGTATTTTGCCGATTCCCCCCTCCCCCCCAAGAATATCGGAACCCCACCGCCTGTTTTATTGTGTCAACAAATGTTTAACCCACCACACAACTTAAAACATGTTTGCAGAACACATACATGAATTATTTGTCATTTTAAGAAACAATTGTCTAATTAAAACAATTTACATGGCGTATAAGAACAGTATTATGACGTCTATATGTTTATTCCCACCCCACCTACTCCATTTGTCAACAACTGTCAAACTTTTTCAGACTCCTCCCCCCTATTTGTCGACGTAATTTATGGACTGCCCCTAAAGCACTAATAATATGATTGCATCAATCTTAAGCCCCTTATAATACAGCTTGACAGACACAGATAACATGATAAGTATCGACATACGCATAGTTGTGCAACTGCCAACAAAGAAAGTTAATTGCAACGACAGCTGGATAACTAATTACATAGACGAAAGTGTTGCAGTAAAAAATACGAGTATGCGGTTATTTTTGTTTTAAATACGACTGGATATTGATTTACAAAGTATTGGTTATTGACCGCCTTCATTGGATCCCGTATGGGATAATAGGCATTCAGTCTTTCCTAGCACATATCGAAAGGTATTCTTGATTCTTGATTAGGAACCAGCATCACTTTACAAGAGGCATCCCCAAATATGCTCCGCCATTTTGTCAACCATCTAAAAGTATATACGTAATATTTACAGGTAATACAAGTTTAAAAAAAAAAGAAATGTGGAATGTAGATTGAACAACAATATACACCCCCAAAAATCAGAACTATTTGTAAATCATAAGATCTGGGATACATCTATAAAAATAAATGGTTGCATTCTCGTAAAAGTTGAAAAAATTAGCAGACTTTCATATCTTCAATACTTAATAATATATACGTGCAGATGTGTACAATCAAATATAAAATCAGCATTGTTCAGATTCAAATTCAATCAGGAGTTCGTCAGGTGTGTGTTCTATCCCCTCTACTTTTTAAAACATGTATCGACCACATCTGTAAGCTAACAAGTACCAACGAAGAAGACAACACGAAAGACACATTGAACGAACTACTCTTTGCAGACGACCAAGCACTAATAGCGACATCAGAAGAACAACTGCTAGACTCCACACAGCACGTCAAAAATTCAACATGAAGATTTGAAAAGACAGAAATAATGGCGATTTCAAAGAAAGAAATATTAATATCGCCGTCGATAATAAACACCTTAAACAGGTTAAGGAGTTAATTTACTTAGGAAGCATTATATCGAGTGAAGGGAAAACAGTAATGAGATACAAAATAGATGCAACAAAACATTCCAAATCCTACGACAGATGACACGTATTTTTAAGAACAAAAGGGTAAAAATAGACACTAAAGTTGCATTATACAAGACTATTATTATTCCATCACTGTGCTACTAGTGCCAAACCTGGACAATGACATCACAAGACAAATGAAAAATGGTGACAGCAGAAATGACTTGTCTGCGAAGAATACTCGGATTGTCATTAAGAAATAGAATTAGAAACGATAACATCAGACAGATAACCAAAACAATACCAGTATTGGAACACATCACAAGACAACAGATCAAGTGGTTTTCACACACTTCCAGACTACCAGCAGACAGCATGCCACATATGGTCATGATACATAGACATAACGGTTATAAAACCAGAGGCAGACCATGTAAAAGATGGATCACGAAAATAAAAGAAGCCACAGGAACAAACTTACAAACAGCGCACAGGAAGGTCATCTCAAAAGAACTCTTCTACCCCTGACGCCGCAAAACAAACAAGGGATACAGCGTATAGATAGATAGATAGATAGATAGATAGATAGATAGATAGATAGATAGATAGATAGATAGATAGATAGATAGATAGATAGATAGATAGATAGATAGATAGATAGATAGATAGATAGATAGATAGATAGATAGATAGATAGATAGATAGATAGATAGATAGATAGATAGATAGATAGATAGATAGATAGATAGATAGATAGATAGATAGATAGATAGATAGATAGATAGATAGATAGATAGATAGATAGATAGATAGATAGATAGATAGATAGATAGATAGATAGATAGATAGATAGATAGATAGATAGATAGATAGATAGATAGATAGATAGATAGATAGATAGATAGATAGATAGATAGATAGATAGATAGATAGATAGATAGATAGATAGATAGATAGATAGATAGATAGATAGATAGATAGATAGATAGATAGATAGATAGATAGATAGATAGATAGATAGATAGATAGATAGATAGATAGATAGATAGATAGATAGATAGATAGATAGATAGATAGATAGATAGATAGATAGATAGATAGATAGATAGATAGATAGATAGATAGATAGATAGATAGATAGATAGATAGATAGATAGATAGATAGATAGATAGATAGATAGATAGATAGATAGATAGATAGATAGATAGATAGATAGATAGATAGATAGATAGATAGATAGATAGATAGATAGATAGATAGATAGATAGATAGATAGATAGATAGATAGATAGATAGATAGATAGATAGATAGATAGATAGATAGATAGATAGATAGATAGATAGATAGATAGATAGATAGATAGATAGATAGATAGATAGATAGATAGATAGATAGATAGATAGATAGATAGATAGATAGATAGATAGATAGATAGATAGATAGATAGATAGATAGATAGATAGATAGATAGATAGATAGATAGATAGATAGATAGATAGATAGATAGATAGATAGATAGATAGATAGATAGATAGATAGATAGATAGATAGATAGATAGATAGATAGATAGATAGATAGATAGATAGATAGATAGATAGATAGATAGATAGATAGATAGATAGATAGATAGATAGATAGATAGATAGATAGATAGATAGATAGATAGATAGATAGATAGATAGATAGATAGATAGATAGATAGATAGATAGATAGATAGATAGATAGATAGATAGATAGATAGATAGATAGATAGATAGATAGATAGATAGATAGATAGATAGATAGATAGATAGATAGATAGATAGATAGATAGATAGATAGATAGATAGATAGATAGATAGATAGATAGATAGATAGATAGATAGATAGATAGATAGATAGATAGATAGATAGATAGATAGATAGATAGATAGATAGATAGATAGATAGATAGATAGATAGATAGATAGATAGATAGATAGATAGATAGATAGATAGATAGATAGATAGATAGATAGATAGATAGATAGATAGATAGATAGATAGATAGATAGATAGATAGATAGATAGATAGATAGATAGATAGATAGATAGATAGATAGATAGATAGATAGATAGATAGATAGATAGATAGATAGATAGATAGATAGATAGATAGATAGATAGATAGATAGATAGATAGATAGATAGATAGATAGATAGATAGATAGATAGATAGATAGATAGATAGATAGATAGATAGATAGATAGATAGATAGATAGATAGATAGATAGATTGTTCAGATCAATGCTTCACAACCTTTTCTCACCCATGACACTGCCGACACTTCACATTTATTATTTTTATTAACACATTATTAACACTTCACATTAGTTCTTCTGGATCCCGAATTCCACTTCACACCAAAAGATATATATATATATATATATAAAAATAGCTTACATAATTTTATCATATTTTGTGTAGGCTATGTTAAATATACGTAGGTCAATTGCAATCAGATTGAAAACCAGAATGATCAAGCCGGAGACGTATATTTTGTGTAGGCTATGTTAAATATACGTAGGTCAATTGCAATCAGATTGAAAACCAGAATGATCAAGCCGGAGACGTATAAATCTCACTGTATTGTGTGTAAACACAAATACAAAGCGCCTGGAAGGGGCCTGAAAGGGGGGGGGGATCAATTATTAACAACTTTGCTACCTTCTATTCATGTTGTCTGAGGTGACTAACGGAGTTATGTGGAGGGGTTGACTGTCCCATTCCAAATAAGTTCAAAGTGATCTGGAAGCCACGCTGAAATCGAATGTGTCTTGCCGAATGGCGCATATATTATATCCAACAAATGTTACCTGATACGCTACAACAAATGGACATAATACAATTACTTATCTCTAGCAATGAAGCGATTGAAGAGTGTTATCCCTTGATTCTGTTCTTGTAATTTTTCTCCCTCTTTAATGTACATCTTTAGTAAGGTGCACTATCTTTTCAATCGTTGACTATAGTTCTATTTGGTTATATCAGAGCTTTTAACCCTAAAAACAGTGAATATTACGGTTCTGGTAATCCAGTGATACATGATTAATCTAGTATGATTAATTCTGTAAACAAATATATATTCTTTATCGATCAAGTAAAAAAAGAAAGTGTATTATAACCTTATATGTGTTTGCTGCTGCTCGGAGTGAACATATTTTCTATTTCTTTTGTACCATGTATTTGGTTGCATGTGTGCTAGAGCAGGGGTCGGCAACCTATGGCACGCGTGCCACACTTGGCACGCCAAGCAATTTCAAATGGTACGCAGGCTATTCATGTTTCCTGTTTTAAAAAAAAAATCAGCCAAGAAACTCTATTTCTTTTAATGTTGTTTACAACTTTACATATTATTGAATATCACTATATATTAATTAATTAAAATATAAAATAAAATATGTGGTAAAATAAGAATATTAGCCTTGGCTTGTATAAAATGATTTGTGATGTTGGCACTCTGAATAATTTGAAATATTACGTTGGCACACAGTTAACAAAAGATTGCCGACCCCTGTGCTAGAGTATGCATTGGCAGTTATGCTTCTCGGCCAAACGCAGACTGAAAGGTTGGATAAGATATTTGGTGCGCAATGTTCGAGCTGTAAAAAGTAAAGTTAATACATACAGTTTATTAACGGCGTAGAGATAGGAGTTGTTAGTGACCTCACATTTCAGTGGCTCTAATATATGACGACGGTAGCCATCTCATCTTCCTCGAATCTTTACTTCCAGAATTAATCCGGTACCTAATTACAAGGAAGCCGTTGCGGTCTGAAAAACATGTTCGCCTCAATGTAGGAATGAACCGAGGACCACTCATCTGCGAAAAACAGTGGGAACACGAGCTGTACGAGCAATGTGATTCTTTTTTGACTGTCTAACTGTAGAACATAGAATATAGTTGTGCCGAGCGAAAGCATACATCGAAATCAGCTTGATAAAGAGCACCCGCTGCATAATGAAATAGAATATGGAAGGTGTAGACCAAAGAAAGGTCTTGGATGGAACGTAACTGGAACGCGTGGTGGATTTTCTCAGTATGATGCAAGTCTTCGAAATGCTGTCCCACTTAAATGGGTTTTCTTCAAAATGACGCCCCCAACAATGTATTTTTATTGGTGCCGCCTGATGCGGCCGCTTCTCTGCATCATAGCCATGGGATGCGGTGAAGAAGTCATACAAAGTGTGTGCTTGCTGTCGAATGTGACATCATGTGTGGAATATATAGTGTCTCCATAGGTTGCCAGGATTTCATTCGAGTTGTAATAACAACTGACAGAGAAAGTATTAAGTGGTTTTACGTTTGTAAAGTAATACGAGAAAGTAATACATGGTTTTACACCTCTGTTGCTGTTGAACCTGGGGTGAAATTATTGGTCAGTGAGTATTCTAAGGAATGTGATATGAGTGCATTGCACTGATAATTTTGTTTTATTGTTAGACGTGCGGATAGCGTTTTGTTTTATTGTTCGACGTGCGGATAGTGTTTTGTTTTATTGTTCGACGTGCGGATAGTGTTTTGTTTTATTGTTCGACGTGCGGATAGTGTTTTGTTTTATTGTTCGACGTGCGGATAGTGTTTTGTTTTATTGTTCGACGTGCGGATAGTGTTTTGTTTTATTGTTCGACGTGCGGATAGTGTTTTGTTTTATTGTTCGACGCGCGGCTGGTGTTTTGTTTTATTGTTCGACGTGCGGATAGTGTTTTGTTTTATTGTTCGACGTGCGGATAGTGTTTTGTTTTATTGTTCGACGTGCGGATAGTGTTTTGTTTTATTGTTCGACGTCCGGCTGGTGTTTTGTTTTATTGTTCGACGTGCAGATAGTGTTTTGTTTTATTGTTCGACGTGCAGATAGTGTTTTTTTTTATTGTGCGACGTGCGGCTGGTGTTTTGTTTTATTGTGCGACGTGCGGATAGTGTTTTGTTTTATTGTTCGACGTGCGGATAGTGTTTTTTGTTTGTTTGTTAGACGCGTGGATAGTGTTTGTGTATGTTTTAACGTTCATTCTCAAACTCCAACATGATCTATTTTATTTCAAGACAAAGAAGACAGTGGTCCTATTATTTACACCCTTAACTATGAGTAGAAGTCTAGGTGAGGTCCCTGTTGCCGCACGGGAGAAACGGATAAGTAAATTGATGATGATGATGATAACGACGGGAACTATAAAAATAGAACATCAAACGCGCTACACATACAGACTGACAACATAGGAGTAAAACAAGTATCGCAGTTCGAATATCTCGGAAGTTTTCCCTCCACATAAAATGGAAGCCTTGTTAGAGAGATAGAGACGAGATGTGAAAAGGCAAATGCAATAACATAACAACTATCACCACTATTTATTCATTCCAAGATAGAGATGGAAGTTAAAAGACAAATGATTTACAGTATATTCATACCAGCACTGTGTTACCAGTGCCACACCTGATCTCATCTTCACATTACAGAAAGATAGTGACATATGAGATAAAATGCTTGAGGAACGCTGCAGGGGTCACCAGATTTGACAGATTACGAAATGAAAACATCAGGGAGAAAATATGTATAACACCTTGCACAGAATACATAGAGAGACAGCAGATCAAGGGGTTTGGCATCATTATGAGAATGCATCGCAACAAGTTACATAGGAAGACATATAACCAAATGAGATCAGGGTACAAAGCCAGAGGAAGACCACGGAAAAGATGGATAGAAAACGTCAGGCACATCTTGAACAAACACGGTCATAGCACAGC
Source organism: Meghimatium bilineatum (assembly GCA_034231615.1). Taxonomy (NCBI): domain Eukaryota; kingdom Metazoa; phylum Mollusca; class Gastropoda; order Stylommatophora; family Philomycidae; genus Meghimatium; species Meghimatium bilineatum. The sequence goes on along the minus strand of CM067298.1, from coordinate 116,956,304 downwards.
CGAGACAACACATCTGGCCTTGGAGTACAATCTCGAGCTGCAATCATCCCAAAGAGTGAATAACTAACCAATTTAGGAAAGACAATATACAATAGGTGATGATAATAATGAAATAACACCTTTAGCTGTGAGCAGGTAGCTCTGGACAACCCATATCCATCCTGACAAAAGCACAGGTTCTTTTCATACAAGTAAATTCAAGTAGGGAGCATGAGGATAAAAGAAAATAATTCTTACAACAGACGGGAATTGAACCAGGTCTGTTCTAGCAGCACCGAATCGCTTTGCAACACAAGTAAACAGGTTTTCCGTACTTGACCACCACATCCCCCAAAAAAGATGTGGTTCGGTCAAGACTTTCAGCCTGTGTACTCAAGTCACTGAGAACAGACCAATCGAAACAAGGACTATTACAACATTAACGAACATCCCGTACAAGTATTAAAGTATCACCAGGAACACAAACACAGAACATGCATATTCTTACTCTATGGTTCTTCTCAGTTGTGTAACTTAGGTGATACTTGAACTAACATAACAATGTCTCAAAGTCATGGTTGTGTAAGGGGCAGGCCAGTAGGTAAGGGGGGGGGGGGTTGGGATGTTCCAACTCCTCCCATAGAAAATCTGAACATAACTTTTAGTACTAGAAACTTAACCAAAAGATCGATAAAAACTTCTCCCGTAGTGATTTTTCACAAAACGTATTTAAAATGAGACAACCACACCCATTAAGGTAATCATACATACGGCCCTGATAAGGGGGTTTATGTATGCATGTTTGAGATAGACAGATAGAAGTTACAAAACCATTAAAAAAAATCAGTACCAACGCTAAAATAAAAGTATAATAATAAATTGAATGAAATAAGAATGAAACAGTATCGGGATTACAAACGGAATTAATCCTCTTTTCTGAATTATAATTGGATTCCCGGACGCACAAAAGCTGTGGCTGATTGATCCGATAGGCTGTTCAATAACACGAGACCAAGGCTTAGAATAGATCAACAGTCTCGTATTGAGAAATGTTAGAATATATCATCACAGTCTCCTATTGAAAAATGCGCAAGAATAATAATACAAAAACTCCAATATCTAGATTCTAGGTGTTCCCATCAAATGTCTGACATTGTGCGTGACAGTGTACTGTGCTGACGATATCTAGACTCTAGGTGTTCCCAATAAATGTCTGGCACTGTGCGTGACAGTGTACTGTACTGACGATTCTTAGACCAGATGCACATAAACGGATTGTAACTGGAAAGTTAGGCTCTGACCAGCTTACTGGTCGAGGAGAGGGGCGTAATTGCACGGGGTTTAACCCCCATACCTGTGATCTGAGAAAGTCATGAACTATTGGTAGATGGATGTGATGTTTGCGTGATAAAACAGTCCGTAACATATTCTGTTCATCGTGTAGCCAAACTACACTGACTATACTACTGGTATAACACTGAATACGCTACCATTTTCTACGTTCATCCATTGATTTCCACGGCAAGTACAGAAATCACAACAATTATCGAAACAAATCTTACAAGCACAATGGTGGTCTCGTTAAATTGAATTGTGTTACTGCTTTCTAAGAAATTATATTATCCATTCATCATCTCCCAACGACCAATTGTTGTAAGGAGATAGTGTAGGGAAGTAAGTCTCAACTCTCGTGAAACCGTGACCCAGTAAATATTTTTAATAAAACCAGGGCCCGGTGTAAACAAATTCTATATATGTATTCTATATTACCATACGTCCGGGTTTCCCCGGACACGTCCTCTTTTTATGCCCCTGTCCGGGCGGCTTTCCAGAAAAATGGCTTTTGTCCGGGTTTTTCTCCGTGCCTGACCATCCGTCCCCGATCGATCGATACTTTCTTACTTACTTTTCTGTGCTATATACTTTAATCTATTATGTATAGTGAAATAAACACGCGCGTCAGCTATATTTAGCTCAATATTAACATTAGCCATCAGAACTTCTGGTTCCGTCAGCCATTTTAAATTTTTCGTAAACATAACGCATTTCGCACAGCAGACGGTAACGCGAGTTCGTTAGTGATAGTTATTAAATAAATTTTTGAATTTAAGATTTAACTTAAATTTAAAAAAAATAAGATTTAATAAATGCCGAAAGTCAGTTAACACTCAGTTAATATAAGTTTATAATTAAATAAGAACAATATTTTATGTAATTAACTTTAATGTTATTTGTGCAACACTTATTATTGGCCATATTTGATGAAAATTTTGCGTATCCTGTTTCCATCTGACAATTATGGTAACCCTACAACAAGGGTTCACTGGATTTAAAGGCGCACGTCGAAACTTCCTATTTTTCCATCTGACAATTATGGTAACCCTATATATATATGGTACTCATAAAATTTTTTACAATTCAAGTAGAAGCTTTCGCGGTTCGGTAGACAAGTGTCCACGGACTGGCGATTAAGAAGTCAAGATATAGAGAATACCAATAGAAAAATACCATGGAGTGTTAAACAAATGTAGGTCTTTGTGTGTTAATGAGCATGTAAATTACACAATACTAAGTGTTCAAAAGGGACACATCGATCAGATCAGGGTTGCCAGATTAAAATTATCAGAAATGATCAAACTGTACTAGAAAAGAGACAGAAAAACGACAAACAAAATTGGGCATTCTCTTAGCGAATGACATGCTTACAATAATGTCCAATTCTTTTTTACTTGATCACCATTATGTACAAGACATATTTCTACATACACTTTGCTTTATATTTTTAAGGTAGCTTTCTTTATGTTATTTATTTAATTTTCCATTATAGATGTATTTTCATGTATATGTAATTATAATAGTGCACAGGAAGCTATCAAAGCATATTCAAATTGTAGGGTGCTATATCGTATAAAAAAATTTATTTGTATGGATGGACTGTACAGAAAAAAAACTTATATTGAACTGGAGGTTGATGAAATATTTTTTGTTGTTGAAAAAAATGATGTAAATAAGAAAACTAATATAGATGTCCTTAGAGATGCTTGGTTAGAAATACACATTATATAAAAAAAATTTAGAGGAACACGTTTAGTAGCTTGTCTTAATAGTCGTTGACATTTATTTGCCTTTATTGTTATTATAATTTATAATTAGCTTTATACATCCACGTCCTACTTTCAATTTTCAGGGTAGGTAGGTTTAATTAGAAATATAAGCTTATAGGTATGGGGCAGAGTTTTGGAAGAGTTAACACCACCCCCCCCCGTCACATATGGAAATATATTATGGAATAAAGGTAAATAGGTAGCTGTAAGCTGAGTTAGATAACTGTTTCCCATAGTTGTTCAGCTGCCTTGTCAGTGGTTTACCAGAAACCTCCTTACTCAGTAATTAAGCTCTTACGCAGTAGCAATGCCACCATTCCTCTACCATCTTAGAGCATACACACTGATACCACACTTCCTTATGACTGGGTGAACCAATGAAACAATCTTTATTTCAAACCACGAATAGCAAGTGGACTCGAACCCGGGTTTACTGATCATTGGATGAATGACTTAACATGACACTAGCGCGTTTTCCAGAACAAACATGTTAAATTGCTAGTTAACCTCTCACACCAGGAAGGTTAAGAAATGGTAGTAAACTTCTCACACCGGCAAAGTTAAAAAAATAAATAGAGGTGAAATGGCAACATTTTTCTGTCAATATTCCGTATTCCTCTCCCCAATCCTTAGCGAAGTCATATGTGCGGCACTGTGGGAAAATATTTATTCTCACAATGATGATGTCTTAGAGAATTAAGCTACACTATTTGCTCAAATATAACAGAAGTCTGCAAAAACAAAATACCACCACATAATTATCTGATTTCTAATACTTGCGGCCAAATAAGACTGAGTTGAAGAATAATCCTGCTTCGACAGTCTCCTGCTAAATGTATCACCCTTAGATGGTGATTTTACCATCTGTTTTAACAAAACACACTAAACGACATATCAAACTAATAATAGGTAATTTGAATGCGAAAGTTGGTATGGAAAGAAGACCGAGGAATGCAGAGTCAAAGGCTCATTTGGATTAGGACAACAAAATTATAGAGGAGAAACATTGCTAACATTCTGCCTAGAAAATGATTTAGTAATTGCCAACACCATGTTCAAACAACACACTAGGCGCTTATACACATGGTCATTACCAGATTACAAGACAAGAAACCAAATAGACTTCATCACTATACACACCACAGATGGAGATTCAGTTTACTGTCCTGCAAGACTTATCCTGGAGCAGATTGCGATTCCGACCACGAGCTATTAGCAGATGTGAAGATCAGACTCAAGAGGTTAGTGAAAAACGCCAGACCCATTAGATACGACAATAGAGTAATATCAACATAATACAGCTTGGAGACGCAGAATAAAATTTAGTACATTGATGGCTGTTCAAGAATACATCTTGGAGGCGCAGAGAACATTTAGTACATTGATGGCCGTTCAAGAGGAGATGTCACCAGATGAACTCGCAAACAACATCAGAGACTCAGTAATATCATCTGCACAAGCTCACATACAGAGTAACAAAAAGAAGAGATTACATCTCAGTCGAAACATTGAAACTAATCAACAACTGAAAAAACCCACTAAAAGATGACAAAGAGAGAAACACACAAAAAAACCAACTAAAGAAATCACGAAAAAAAACTAGACAGGACTACATCGACAACAAGTGTGAAGAAATCAAATAACTCATGGGGACACTAGAATAATGTTTTATTTATTAATTCATTCATTGGTACCATGCCTTCCGGCGTAGGCTATCGTGTCCTCTGTTTGTTATACATTTACATATAGTTTCTGATGATTCTGCATCATGCCAGGCTTTCAAGCCATCCAACATTTTCTCACGCTGTCTTCCTCTGTCTCTCTTACTCTCGATCTTTCCAGTTGGTACAATGTTCTCCAGCCCACCTCTCCAGACCCAGAAACTGTGATTGTCGTCTTCTAATACAGTTAATAAGTTCTCTATTTGAGTTGACCAATTGTAGAATTATAGTATTACTCTTTTTCATGTCAATGATATTTTCAACATTCTTCTATAAAACCACATCTCTGTGGCCTCCAGATGTTTTCTTGCAATATTGTCAATTGTCCATCCTTCACTACAATATAACAGTATGGGCTCTATGTAAAAGAATAATGTTTACGGAAGCAAAAACACTGACAGCAAAATATCAACCAGCCACTCGAGCAATTGAAGACAAATCAGGAAACACTCTAACAGAAACTAAAGACATTCTGAACAGGTAGACGAAAGGATTACTGTAGAGAAATGTATGGAGATCAAACAAGAATTAGAACAAGATTAAGAACTTAAAAGCTGACAAGTCACCAGGATGTGACGAATTTGTAGCTGAATTCATACAAGCAGGCAAGCAGAAGAAGAATTCAGTGTCATAGTCTTATGTATTCAGATCTGGAAAAGTGAAATATAGCCAAAAACTTGGAAAAAATCAGCATTTCTACCACTCCCAAAAGAAGGGCAATTTGAAACGTTGCACGAATTATAGAATAATTGCACTGATCAGTCTTGCCAGCAAGATACTTCTCAAGATAATCATCAAAAGAATGGAACAACATATGAACAGTGAAATAAATATAGTTCAGGCAGATTTTAGACAGAATAGAGGCACCAGGGATCACATTTTCAATATAAGAAATATAATAGAGAAATGCAGAGAGTTCAATGCAGACATATACATCTGTTTCATTGACTACTCAAAGACGTTTGATTGCGTAACACAACCATAAATTATGGAACGTAATGGGAAGCATGGGCTTCCCATACCATCTCATATCGCTCATTAAAATGCTTTATAAGAAACAACGGGCTTCTGTTCGTCTCGACGGATAAAGATCTGACTGGTTTGAGGTCCAAAAAGGAGCCAGACAGGGATGCATCTTCTCACCACACCCATTCAACATTTCTGCAGAAAACATCATGCGAAAAGTGCAAGAAGACCCATGTTATGAACAGTTCCAACTCTTTAATGTCGGAGTACATGAAATCCCAGAAATTAGGTATGCAGATGACACCACACTAATATCAAGGAGCCCCACAGGTTTAGAACAAATTATTATGACAGTCAAACAATCAATCATAGTAGGCACAAAACCATTTCATCAATGCAAAATAATAAAAAATAAAATACAAAAATAATGCATATAAGCAGAAATGAAGTTACACATAAAATAGTCATTAACAAAGAGCAACTAGGAAATGTAAACAGCTTTGAATATATTTGAGCAACCATCAACACTACATGAGATTGGTCAGCAGAGATAATACAGAGATTAGCAATGGCACTACAAAAAATATTACAGATGAAAAATTTATGGCAAGGAGCAAACAGAAAAACAAAGTTATAACTATATATATCTTTCCGCGATATCTTTCCAGTGGCAACATACGGTTTTGAGACGTGGGCAGTGACATTGACAATGGAAAAGAAATTATCTGCATTCGAAATAAAATGTTATAGAACGGTCCTAAGAATATCATGGGCAGAAAAAAACAACTAACGCAGATGTCCGTAACGATCTGAATATAGAAGAAAACTAGGCTACTCAAAACTATCAAAAACGCAAACTTACATATTTCGGACATATAAAAAGACACATGGTTTGGAAAGATTAATTATGGAAGAGAAAGTTCCAGGTAAGAGAACAAGAGGCAAACCAAGACTACGATGGAAACATGATATCGAAGACCTTCTGAACTGGAAGAAGCTGGGCAGCTTGCACAGAACGTGAGTCTTACAGAGTGGCAGTGAGGACAACGTTCTGCAAGAGACACATCCCATAGAGAGAGAGAGAGAGAGAGAGAGAGAGAGGTGATTTTACCATTTTTTTACTACGATAATTAATTGAATATTGAGTAAAGAACAATTAACTTCAAAACAGAAAGTAGCATATTTCTACAGGAATATTCCATGTTATTATTTCAATAGTGGGTCAAAAGTTATTGTTATACAAATAATTCTTAGAAGCCAAGAGTCTTTACTAAACCAGACAACAAAATTCACTGAGGCCAATCAAACTTGAAAATGCCAAATTTGCACAACTCAGACAGCGGTGTGAGTGACAACTGTTTGAGTGCGTGTTTGTGAATAACGACTCCTCGTATTACTATATGAAGGACTTGTCATGTAAGTAGTAGAGTATCCGTGGCAATTCTGACCCTTAGACCAATGCAGATTTATAAACTTGATACGGTCCAAAATGAAGCTATGATCCCATTCTTGGATACAGAATTATAAGTAATAATAAAATAGAAAATGTGTTCAATAATAGTTTTACATAGAGAAAATACAAGATACAACAAATCGACTTTTCGACCAAATAGTCTTTATCAAAATAGGGATAAACAAACACAGAATAAAGCAATAACATTACCGTAAAACATGAAATTATGAATGTATGAAATTATGAATGTATGAAATTATATATTTTACTAGAAACTAGCAACAATGGAAATAAAGCAGAGCAACACCAATTATCAAACCCAGAACACTTCAGGTTCGGTGTGGTGCCACGCTGGAAAGACAAAAATTCAGCTGAACATTTAAAATACAATCAATCAGTAAAAATGCAAGTACAGGTATACGACATTACATGACAAAAAGGCACATTTCAAGCGGAAATATAAAATTAAAAACAACATCTTGTAAATTATAAATAATAAATCTATTAGTTCAATGAAATAATGTCAGTGTACTGACAATCTATTAAAAATTGGTAGCATATCCTATTCAAGGATAAATGCCAAGTGTAGGGTAACAACCCTGACCAGAAAGTAGGTGGATGGAGTAACACATGGCAAATGTCAAAATAAACAAAAATGGGTAGATGTGTTACCAAAATCAAACACAAAACAACCTAACAACGAGAAACAGGGCCATATGGCGTTTAGACCAAAAGGCCTTCATCAGGACAAACGAGAGACAACAGTGCAACGCATCCTACATGGAGACAAACGAGACTATGATAGGGAGGAAATGAAATGCGAGACAGCGAATGGATAGTGGAGGACGTGTCTATCAATCCAGCATTTTTTAGCTGTAGTGATTTTTTTTTTAAAATCTCGATGAAAAAGTGTCGGTGTGACGACAATATATTCGCTCGATGAAATAAGGTCGGTGTACTATCAATTTATTATCTCAAATAAATATAACTCAATCGTTTAGCTAGGTGAAATATAGCTGACTCTATTAGCTCGATGGGGAAAGGCTAGCTACAGCAGCTTCACGTTGTTTCCTGACATTTTCGTTTATGCGTTTTCTTTCCATTGTAAGTGTAAAGGTACAAAGTGCTCAGTTAGTTAGTCGTTGTATCATCATCATCATCATCATCAGTGCACCCCGGAATGTCCATATGTGCTGCCATCTTCACTTGAGTGTGTCCGTTATTACAAGATGACAGATAGTTCCAGATCTTTGTTGGTTGACAATAGGGCCGAAGATACGATAACCTTAAAAGAGAGTTTTACCTAAAAATAAATTGGCCATTGGTTCGTTTTGTGTTTTAAAATTTCACCGTTTGACTGGAAATTTTGAAGTTTTTGTGAAAAATCGCCAAAGGAGGAATTTTTATCGATCTTTTGGTTAAGTTTCTGTTAAAAGTCATTTTAGATTTTCTAAGGGACGGCTTTTATCCACCTTTTGGTTAAGTTTCTAATGCTAAAAGTCATTTTATATTTTCTAAGGGAGGGGTTTTAAAAACCCAAACCCTCCCCTTATCTATGGGCCTGGTTGACTAATATTCTTCTTCCGTAACGTTAATTTCTAAGAAAACCACATTTTCAAGTTCAGTTCTTGTATTCGCGGAAGAGGAATCACACACATTATAGTTTCATTTCCTCGTGTTTTTTCTCTCTCTCAAGATATGAGGTTTTCAGAGCAAGATTAATCATCTAGTCTTGATTAAATATAAATCAGATATTTCTAGTCAGTTTTGTTTTACATTTTATGACCAGGTGAGGAGGGACTGTTCTAGGAATCAGCAATACGATGTGACACCCGATATTCTGCATAGCATCGGCAGATTATTCAGCGATCTTTAGCATTAAGATTCTCAGAAAAAAATTGACAAAAATAGATGAGATGAACGTTTGAGTATTTCACGTTATAACCATTTTTATTTTGGCATGTAGATATTTACACATAGCAGAGCCAACTCCAGAGTACCTTTCTACCACCTGACGCTACAAGACACAAAGGGATGAACAACGTATAGATGTAATTTCTTTAGACTGAAACAGAATGAAAATAATAAAGTTTCAATAATACACAATTCAGGGTTTATAAATGTGGGGTTATGATGTGTACCTGTATATTAGAAAAATGGTGGAGATTCGGTGTGTACCTGTATATTAGAAAAATGGTGGAGATTCGGTGTGTACCTGTATATTATAAAAAAGTGGGGTTACAAGGTGTACCTAAAATTATAAAAAAAGTACCGTTCATCTTCACCTTCGTTCCTTCTCAAACTAGTACCGATTAGCAGAATGTAGTCTATATAACGGAAAGCATTGTATCATGGATTTACAGCTTAGCTATGATGTTTTTGCCTGTTGGCCTGGGGCATCCAATTTCAGCAAGGCCCATATTAGTTGTGTTAGTGTGTTTAAACCACCAAATTAAAGTGTAACATTATTTGAGTTATTTCCCTTAGTACGGTATCGGTTGCTGAATCAAAATGGGTAGTTAGGTGGTTAATAAGTTTGCCTCTCTTGTAGAGAGGCGTGCCCTTTTAACCAGCAGGCAACAAAGTCCAATTAGGTTATATCAGGACACACTACCAGAAAATATTAGAGGTAACAAAGAACGTTAGAGGTTTTTCAGGTTCCGGTTCAAGATGGAAGTAGTTGTGTTCTTCGTACTTGCTATGGTCAGTTGATCTGTGTCCTAATACGCACAATCGTAAAACCACCATTATTCTTGAAACAGAGGTTTACTGATTCTTTATGTGATGGAGGATCGTTTTAATATTTTCGGAAACTGATGAACATAAAATGGAGCGACTTCGTCACAAATAGTGATCTAAGAGACAAAAAACTCCAAGGGTATGTTTCAAACATCATAAGAAAACGAAGATGGAAATACCTTGGTCACTTTTTACGACTAGATGTAAACAGAATAAACCAACAAGCCCTTATGTGGTCACATGAGGGTAGAAGAAAAAAAAGGAAGACCTAAAACAACCCTTAAAAACACAATTCTTAAAGAAGGGAATTAATAGGCTGTAAGACCATCCAGGATTTAAAGCTGCAGGCAGCGGACTGCATCATATGGAGAACCATAACCGCTGCCTTTTGTGTCACTTGCGGCATGAAAGGAACAAACTAACTAAACTAACTAATAAAGACCCCAAGGTTTAAATTAATTAAGCAGTGGCGCATAAAGCATTAATATGAATGTGTTGTGTATTTTTGTGGAAGTAATGATTATTTAGGTTCTTCTTCTAGTTAAACCGGAACTATTTTAAAACCACTAACGGTGATTTAATATCCTATGTAGAAATGAATACACGATCTTCAGAGACAATAAAGGCGGTGGTCGTGATGTTGGCTTCCGCATTCCTAGATATATCGTTGGTCAATGACAAATACAATTATAACATCGTACTTCCTAATACACATGAGTTGCGTGGACAAGGAAACGCGACTTCACTTTATTTTTGTAGTACTGTATTATAATACGAAAACTGGAGTTAGATGGATAGGAAATAAACCAAATTTGTCGGGGTCAACATTCATTGGTCAAGTGTCCAGGGTATTTTACATATGAACTGTGACAACAGAAGTGGTCTGCCACTTGCGTCTGTTGATATGAAGCATTATGGCACTATTTAAAAAAAAAATACAGTAAAATTTATGATAAATTGAACTATTTCTATGTCATATTTATTTGTCATGTAATTTGTATGTTTTGTGGTGATGTACGTTTCAGTCGCAGGCGTGATTCCAATTTGCTTTTATAGCATAGCTCATGACCATCGATAGAAAAGGAAGTTGCTGCTTAGGTAATCCTGCTACCCTGACCTCCGAAAATTTCAGATATATTTATGTTTCCATTGTTATTTATGTGTGTTTATGGTATTCTTTCCAGCCTTTTTCCCTTTAGTCTTTGGTATACTTTTTTTCTCTTTAGTATCTGATGACATTTTAATATTTCGTTGGAGACCATATTAGTTGTTTTCGCATGAGACTCTATTTTGTTGTTTTCGCATGAGACCATATTAGTTGATTTCTCATCGAAATAAGGCACTGGTGATCGGGACGGCACTTAAGGAGAACGCACAAAAGCACTATTCAGGTGTGCCACACAAACAAAACTGGTAGTATATTGTATACAGGATGCAACCGTTACTCAGCATTTTGCGGCTGTGCTGTTGTGATTTTCTTGGCAGTATTTACATTCATCAGTTGGACATTTCTTTCTGAACGGTCCAGATGCCAAAATGGCATGAGGCGGGTTTCGAACTCGGTATTTTGGCCGTTACAGACGCGCTATGTACCACGCCGACACAAGGCTTAAACAACACGGGGTGCCACAACCTAAATTAATTTTTTTATGTAAATAGGGTGAGGGGGTTTTCCCAAAACTCTTTGTCCGGCCCGTGCGTTCTTCCTTCGCTGTGCTTTACACTTTTAGTTTATGTTTATTTTTATGCAGTCTTTTATTTTATACGTCCCGCGTGCTGTTGTCCTTCAGGTCAGTCGCTTATATTATATAGTCCTGAGGACTCATCGCGAATCATCCTTCAAAAGTTAAGCTATTTTCATTTTCCCTGTTAGTCATTGTATGTCGACGCCATTCATATACATCGTGTGACACAATCGACTATATAAGACCAATGGGTTCACTGGAAAACAAAATTCCATAGTGACGCATTTCACCATTCCAGTGATTTTCATTGACTGTCGACACAAAGTAGATATAAAACGTGACCCTCAGAAATATAAAGGCCATTGGCTAATGAGAAATCACGTTTTCTAAAACGACTCATTTTATTATATCCTTGTTTTAATTGGCTATTATACACACACACATACAATTATAATAAGCAATAAAATCACTGAGTAGTCAAATTAGCCATTAAGGGACTTTATTTTCCATTAAGCAGTAGGTGTTATACTGTAGACGACCAGAGTCGCATATACGAAAACGAAGAACAACTACAAAATCATGTTAACTCACTATCTGAAACATGCACAAAATACACGAAGATCAATAAACACAAAAGACGGAAACAGTGAAAATATGCAGAACACCGAGCCCACTAAACATACAGATAGACAATATAGTAGTAAAAGAAGAAACAGAGTTCAAATGTCTCGGTAGTATTTTTTTTTACAGAAAATGGAATCCTGGATAGAGAAATGGAGATGAGATGTCAAAAGGCAATAACATACCAACTGTCACCACTACTTCTTCATCCCAAGATCGAGATGGAAGTTAAGAGACAAATGATCTACAGTATATTCCTACCAACACTGTGTTACCAGTGCCAAATCTGGTCTCTCTCATCCTTACATTACAGAAAGATAGTGACATGTGAGATGAAATGTTTGAGGAAAGCCGCAGTGGTCACTTGGCTCGATAGATTACGAAATGAAGATATCAAGGAAATAATAGGTATAATACCTTTTACAGATTACACAGATAGATTCTTGAGTCTTTCTTGATTATTGATTAGAAACTGGCCTCAAAGCTCGTGGGACATTTCCATAAGTGCTTCGCCCTCTGTTCCAGAGCTATCCGACTCGATGGTGTTTCGAGTCTAATGCCGCTGAAACAGACGTCAACATCAGGGCACAACTCTGGCCCTTGCTACAGGTTTCTTTGTTGTTCCGGCCACCCACGCCGTGCCCATAACTAGTTCAAGCACAACGTCAGCCTGTCGGAACAACATGGTAGCTGTTATCGAAGGTTACGACTACGGCTAAAGATTATAGAGAGAGAACAGATCAAGTGGTTTGGGCACATTATGAGAATGCATCACGAAATGTTGCCCTTACAGGCATATAACCAAATGAGATCAGGGTACAAATCCAGAGGATGATCACGGAAAATATAGATAGAAAACGTCAGGGACATCCTGAACAGACACGAACATAGCACAGCCGAGGCCACACATCTGGCTTCAGAACAAAAGCTCGAAAATAAATTGGAGTTGTTTTTAAAAATTCCTCAAGAAAACCACAGAAAAGATCAGTCAAGTGGTCCTTTTCTTGGAAGTAATACTTATTATATGTCTTTACTCCAGATTAATTGTTATATAATTATTGCTCCTGAAAAAAATACATCCTATACCGCGCTTAACGGCAAGAGTAGACAACAAACCACCTGGGAAAGACAATAGACAAAGGTTGGTTGGTTGGTTGCTGATCCAGCGGTCCATGGGCTCATGCCCTTTGACCTAATGTCATTAGATGGCATTATATTGCTGGGAAGTCCGTGGATTTTCGGCCCACCCCGGGACAGAGCCAGAGAATAACTATCACACCTCCAGGAAGGTATGTTTCAACCTATGCACTGCGCCTAGCCACTGTATCCAAGATAGGGTTCAGTGTGCTCATTCCCCGCCACCAATTGACTACTGGTTATGCCGACCAAATGTTCAAGTCAAAAGAATTGTCACGTCCTGAGTCACTGTGCCTCTATGATGGGCCTCAGCCATAGGAAAAACAGTGATGTCAGTTTCCTCCTCCTCAGTGCCGCACAGTACATCTCTGGCTCCCTCCCAACCACAGAGGGTGCATACATATGTATTCAGGCAAACATGAAAAACATTTCAACAACAAAACAAAATCATAACTGTATAGATGACATGCCATGAAGCTTCTATAAGAAGATAACCTCAATATAACGACATGTCATCCACTAAGGTTTTCTGTTACATGGATGGTATCTCTAATGGGCCATTGGTGAGACCCACAGACGCAACCACATGCGTACAATAGACAATATATAGTTATATTGTAGACCAGACATTATAAATGCCGTTCTCACAAGCAGAATGGTTCTCTAGTAATAACATGTGGTGCTCGTGCCCAGAGAGTTAAAAAAAGGGATTGCGGGCACTAACGATCATGAATTCCCTTTTCAATTTCAACTTTGTTGTACACACTGAAGTACATGTGTTACTATTCAAGGATTATGAGAGAGTGAAACGAAGGAGTTGGTTGTGTTGTGCAATGAAGACGGTTATATGGCCAGTTATCATTGGCCTGTTCCTTTTATTCTATTATATGGTATTGCACTTGAACATTCAGTGTTACACGTGGGCGGTGCAGGCCGTCTGAAGTAGTTGAGAACCCCTGTTGTAGACAGCAATGAATACAAAGTGATCAATAAAAATCACGGGAAAAGTCAATTGAGTCACTTTAGAAGGCTGGTTTCCAATGAGCCAGTAGGTCTTATACTGGCCACTTTCAAGACACAGCAACCAAATCGACAGAAAATACATGACTATAAATGGCTAGTGACTCGCTTCATGCATACAATATCGACACATAATTCATTTGAACACAAACATTATGTAGTGTGCTACTTTCTTTATACAAAACTGTCCGTCTCTTTACGTGCCTCATATACTTGGTTCTCATACGTGTAGACCATAACTGTTCGCTAGTTCACAGATTTGATAAAATGCGCATACAATACAGAATGAAAACACCGCCAACTGAGGTTTTTTTTTGATTTTACTGACTTTAATAGGTCACAATTGGAAATATTTCACTTAATAAAAATTTAAAGTCGTTGTCTCAATGTAAATAGACTGAAAATCTAGAGACAGAATAATAACAGTGAAGTTAACAATACTAATAGTAATAATAACACCAGTAATAATAATGCAGTGAGAATAGTGAAAGTTGGAAAATTAAACCATAGATATCACCTTGAATATATTCTTTATCATATGATATCGATTCACTCTTTGAGAGTTAAACATCATCGACTTTTAATACTGCAATTAAAACGTTTCTCACTTTTTTGTTTCCGAGTATGAAACAAGAGTGATCGTCCCTTGCGCGCATTGTTACCAAGGACGCTAAGGCTGTAGCTATGCGAATACAAGGACTGAGTTTTGATATAAACACATTGGGGTTAACAATAATCCAACCAACCTTCGGTGGTAGGGTCCAGAAATGAGATTTAACAAGGCAAGCGAAAGGAACAGGCAAGCAAATGTTAGAGTAGTGCTTATCGTGGATGAGAACAGACTTGTTTGGAATTTCGTTTCTAACTATTGCAACTTGTGCTGCTAATGTTATAACGTTCTAATCTAGACTTTCTGTGACCATATTTATACAGCAATTCTGCCTTTGTGTAGTCACCTTGCACATTGCATGTACCAATATTTCTGTTATTGATTTTCGTTCAAATAATACACCGATCGAGTTTGAAATGTTAGCACTTTGTTGTTGACATAGTTTATAATGGACGCGGTGATAGAACATCAGATATAGGCTGCTTGTGATACGTCTGTACTACAGAACAAATCGCTAGCTACAGCATCTGCTGCGTCTTGTGTTAGTACACATTACTTGGAATATTATAAATACACGTTGTTCATTGCAGATATTCCTCTCTGGTTCTATGAGGTAAGTTTGATAAAAATACATGTTTTGTTTCACTTTAAAAAAAATAAATATTCAAACTCAAATTTATTGGTGAATAAAAGCAAGACTGTTTACTTGAACTTTTGTCACCCCCTCCTCCTTTCACCCTTGTTAAATTTGTCAACAGTTTTCAGACCCCTCCCCCCTTTCTTTCAAATTGTTGACGTAATTTATGGACAGCCCTTTAGATGTTGTTTCTTTTTATTATTCTACCTCTTGTATATCCTCCTCATTCTGTTCTCCTTTTTCTATGTTCTCCTTCTTCTATATTCTTTCTCAATCTCCCGTTAACAGAATGTACGCTGGAGAACGAAATCAGTAGTGGTGTGGTTTATAGGTTACTGCAATACATGTGCCTTTTAGCCCAACCACTTTGGACCATTTTAACCTTGTAAGAGTTGCTGCTAACACGTCTCCCAACCTTCTTCCTTGTTAGCTGCATTCATATTGAATTAGAAGTTCATATTCGATTTTTCTGTTTGTTGCGTGGTACAGTGAGACAGATCTGTAAAATATGATATGGGCTGTCCATCAATTATGTCAACAATTTATTGTGCTAATTTAATTGTACCCCCCCCCCCCCCCCAAACCGATCCACAGTCAATAATTGTCAAGAATTCAGGGACGCCTATCTTAATTATATCATATCTCTCCTCACCCCCCTATACAAACTTAGTAGAAAAAGTGTAAAAAAGAACTAAATGATTTTGTCGTATTTTTATTTAGAAATTTAAAACAATTCTAACCATTTAATTAGTGTAGAAAACCATATTAATGACTTATTGATGCTCATACCAAGTTAGTTGGTGTGATTGAGTATCGGCTATCAGAATTTGTGTTTTTTACTGGACAACTTCATTCAGGATAAAGTTTCTCAAACATGATTGCTTCGTAGAAATATTATTTTATTTTGTAAATGCTGTCTCCCTGTTTTAAAATTTCTGTCTTTAAAAATGATTTTAGTGAAATTGTGAATGTCACATAGAGTCGTGGATGACAGTTTATTGTGCTTGTCACATAGAGCCGTGGATGACAGTTTATTGTGCTTGTCACAGTGCGCCGTGGATGACAGTTTATTATGTTTGTCACATAGAGCCATGGATGACAGTTTATTGTGCTTGTCACATAGAGCCGTGGATGACAGTTTATTGTGCTTGTCACATAGAGCCGTGGATGACAGTTTATTGTGCTTGTCACATAGAGCCGTGGATGACAGTTTATAGTGCTTGTCACATAGAGCCGTGGATGACAGTTTATTGTGATTGTCACATAGAGCCGTGGATGCCAATTTATTGTACTTGTCACATAGAGCCGTGGATGGCAGTTTATTGTGCTTGTGACATAGAGCTGTGGATGCGAGCTTGAAAATGTAATGTTATGGTACATACTGGGCACACATTCACACCTGATAGCAAATGTGAAACAGTAGTTACCAGGAGAATAATAATGGCTAAAATTATTTTCAATGACATAAGGAAATGAACAAACAATTAGAAGTCAGAATTGATGCTTTTGAGATGTGGATATATAGAATAGGGAAAACTTCATAGAATAAGAAGAAAGCTAACAAAGAGACCCTGACACCACTTCATATGAAAAAAGAACTATTAAATGAAATAAAGATTAAATAAAGAACATATTTTGGGCATATTAAAATACATAGTATCTTGTTGAAGACTTTACTTGAGGATAAAGTCAAGAGGAGGCGAGCAAGAGGTAGACATAGATACAAGGGGGAGAGCAAGTAACATCACGAGATGGACAGGGTACAATTTAGCAGGGCACGGCACCAAGTCAATAGACGGGAAGTTGAAGGTCCGTTGCAGAACGCCCTCGTTGTGAAGACAGTACTTGATATTATGGTGCATATAAACAAAATAGGTCTATATTACTTCGTTGTTTTTTGCAAACAATTTTAATAATTTTTAAAATAAAAAATAGCTAAGATAGATTTTGCGGGTGGTGGGTGGGGACCGGGGGGACTGGGGGTTGTGATTTCGTTGACGGGAGTTAGCACGTGACACAAAGTATATAAATAGTGACCAACAAAAACACTACAATAATCTACAACATGGCACAGAATGCTTATTTGAATTATGTTGGTAGGTTTTATTGTCTGTTATCTATTACCTTTTTCCATGCAGTTTGTTATCTACTCTTGCCGTTAAGCGTAGGGGTGAATGGAGCCCAAGCTTGTGCTCCAAGGTCAGATGTATCGCCTCAATTGTTCTATGATCGTGTTTGTTCATAATGCCCCTGACGTTTTCTATTAATCTTTTCCGTGGTCTTCCTCTGACTGTGTACCCTGATCTCATTTGGTTATATGCCTGAAACTTGTCGTGATGCATTCTCACAATGATGCCAAACCACTTGATCTGTGGCTATTATATGCGTGTTATTGGAAAGGTACAAGTGGGTCTCGTGCACGAACAGTGGATTGAGGCCTTTGGAATCGGTAGTTTCAAATTAGCTACATTTATTTTTCTATGTATTCTGTGCAAGGTGTTATACCTATTCTTTCCCTGATATCTTCATTTCGTAATCTATCAAGCCTGGTGACACCTGCAGCTTTCCTCAAACATTTCATCTCACATGTGACTATCTTTTCACGATTGGTCTCGAATGACATTATGTTTGTCTGTGCAACGGACGGAAAGTTCTTCAGTATCATAATAACATATTTTAGAAATTGCAAACTGTACCACCTTCCATTAATGGGATTCGTTCACACACAATTCTGGCATTTCATGTCGTAGAGAAGAACCCCCATACAAATGTAGTTACTTTCACCCACGCAACATGTTTCCTACTTCTGTCTCTTAATTATTGGAAATACTTGAGCCGCTATCTTGTCTTGCCCGCGATGTCGAAATCATGTCACTAATGAGTTTCGCAATATCATTATCAATCGCAAATCTCAATAGGCTTTTGATTTAAGAAACAACATTGGAACTCCATAATAAGTTATTGGAGTTTACTACTACGGGATTCAGATTCGGCAACCGGCATGACCCCTGATGATGATGACTACGACGGGAGACTTCAAGATTAAATGGAATTATATATACATCACATGTAAGCACGGATGCCTTCGCCTCCATCACGCACATCCCTTATTACATTTGCCCAGAATTAAGAGGTACGGCATCAAGTGGGTCAGGTTTTTAGGTTTTTAAGTGGGTACCTTAATATAGTAAAATGTGACCACCACCAATTACACCAAAATCTAGATGAAATAAAAGAACAACGAAACAAACGTCGTGGAAAGTCTTCGATGGCAGAAGCAGAGGACACCTTGCTCAGAGTATGTGAATTGGAAAAAGTAGGGATTGCAGTGAATGAGTGGAGGTGGACAAAGAGAAAAGGTCTCTGATAAATGTCGTAATACAACTGGGGAAAGCGTGTAGGGAATGGACTGATGTCTGAACAGTGTACATCTCTTTAATCCTGATGATTAACTCTTCCGCTGGTAATCTCTCTTGTTTCTCTAGTAAGGCTTCGAAACACTATACAGATTGCAAAACAATGCCATACGCCGTATTAGTGGAGCAATAGTGTACACCAACATTTGCATGTGAAATACATACAAATGTGTGTAATTACAAATGTATAATCCCTCGGGATACAGAGAGACATGGATGTGATGGAAGTTTATGAAAGAAGCAAAATAATGAACAAAAACCACCTCAAAAATAGCTTGTTGAAAATGGGAAATAAAACAAAGAATACAACAAAAGTCAGTACTCACCCATGTCAATGAGATAAAAGACAGATATCACCTCCCAGACAAGATACAATAATTTCAAAGAGTAGCAGAACGTTTACTACTCACTACACACATATTTTAAATTTCCGGAAATAAAAACAAAAACAATTAAGAGATGCTGCAATGAAAAGTTATGACAGAATATATGTCTTATGAAAGCAACACAGAAAACAATAGACACCTACCCAGAATATTGGATTCATACCTATACTGATTCGTCTGCTTTCAAAGCCACCATCAAAGCAGATTATAGTGTGTATATAGAATTTCTAGACAAAACATCTAATGAGTTATTCATACTTGGGAGGGGGGGGGGGGGGAGAGGAATATGCTCTAGCTATGAAACTGAAATAACGGCACAAGAAGTTTCCTTGCATCACCCGAAAACCATATTTGATGCCTTTCCCCAGAAGTCCGAAATATTAAATTTTTTAAAACTATATTATTACTCTTCAAGCTTTAGAATGTTGTGAACATTTTAATCTTGAAGTGATTCATATACATCACCACGCCAATCAGCTAGTCCATCTCATGAAGTCAATATTGTAATATAGTGAATTACTGACCACTCACACACATGGCAATGACAAGAAATACTAGTAAAGAAGGGAGCAAGACAAGAACAGCCATACACACAGACGACCATGCACACAGTTAAAAGGATATTGAGATCTGTGAACAAAGAGACTTGGCTGAATAGATGGGCCATGGGAAACACTGGGAGAGAAATCTACAAATATATGACCACCACAAATCCCAAAAACAACATAAACCTTATGAGAAGGAAGGATCAGAGCACTATCTTCCGACTTCGCACACAAAATGTACAACTTACCATTCAATTAGGGAATGCAATGGGTTTCACATTGCCCATGTGTGATTTCCATGATTAGCAAAAAAATAAAGAACCTAAAAGTACCTCCTCGTGGAACACCCTTAAACAGAAATACAGCGACCCGTACTGTGTTTCTGGCCAACACTTTTAGGGATCGTGTCCCTGGATGTGAAGGCTGTAGATGAATGAAAATTTATTGCAAAAGACAAGCAATATATCTGAAACATCCACGCCGATGCAGCAGGGGCACTGTCGGCACACACTGCATCCCGGTTGCGCAAGCTGAAATGCAGAAGCATTGAAGGGGCGGCCAATGTCGTTGCCTCGATATGGGTAGATTTCTAGAGTAACACATTGAATGCCTCTAGAGAAGGCAGCACGTGCTAGAGGGCAGCGTTATGTATGGTAGACGAAATAGTAGCAACGAAGTTACAATTTTCCAGCACGAGACAGGTCGGCGGAAGTATTGTTCATGATTGAGATCACAGAGTAGGGAAAACGTCTCTCCACAGTTGATCTCATGCAAAGTAGCAGCCTTCACTCAGGTATTGGATACACTAACTTGAACATGTACTCCAGGGTATGGAAAAAGCTTTGAATGCTGCCCACCCTCCCCAATTGCACAAAGGGAAACTGGCAAAGATATGACGAAGAGCACATGTTGTTCAATATTATAAACGAAACAGTTATGAGATTCAGAGTCTGTGTAGCTGTGTGCAGTGTAAACAAGGAGCAATTATGAGATTCAGAGTCTGTGTAGCTGTGTGTAGTGTAAACAAGGAGCAATTATGAGATTCAGAGTCTGTGTAGCTGTGTGCAGTGTAAACAAGGAGCAATTATGAGATTCAGAGTCTGTGTAGCTGTGTGCAGTGTAAACAAGGAGCAATTATGAGATTCAGAGTCTGTGTAGCTGTGTGCAGTGTAAACAAGGAGCAATTATGAGATTCAGAGTCTGTGTAGCTGTGTGTAGTGTAAACAAGGAGCAATTATGAGATTCAGAGTCTGTGTAGCTGTGTGCAGTGTAAACAAGGAGCAATTATGAGATTCAGAGTCTGTGTAGCTGTGTGCAGTGTAAACAAGGAGCAATTATGAGATTCAGAGTCTGTGTAGCTGTGTGCAGTGTAAACAAGGAGCAATTATGAGATTCAGAGTCTGTGTAGCTGTGTGCAGTGTAAACAAGGAGCAATTATGAGATTCAGAGTCTGTGTAGCTGTGTGCAGTGTAAACAAGGAGCAATTATGAGATTCAGAGTCTGTGTAGCTGTGTGCAGTGTAAACAAGGAGCAATTATGAGATTCAGAGTCTGTGTAGCTGTGTGCAGTGTAAACAAGGAGCAATTATGAGATTCAGAGTCTGTGTAGCTGTGTGCAGTGTAAACAAGGAGCAATTATGAGATTCAGAGTCTGTGTAGCTGTGTGCAGTGTAAACAAGGAGCAATTATGAGATTCAGAGTCTGTGTAGCTGTGTGCAGTGTAAACAAGGAGCAATTATGAGATTCAGAGTCTGTGTAGCTGTGTGCAGTGTAAACAAGGAGCAATTATGAGATTCAGAGTCTGTGTAGCTGTGTGCAGTGTAAACAAGGAGCAATTATGAGATTCAGAGTCTGTGTAGCTGTGTGCAGTGTAAACAAGGAGCAATTATGAGATTCAGAGTCTGTGTAGCTGTGTGCAGTGTAAACAAGGAGCAATTATGAGATTCAGAGTCTGTGTAGCTGTGTGCAGTGTAAACAAGGAGCAATTATGAGATTCAGAGTCTGTGTAGCTGTGTGCAGTGTAAACAAGGAGCAATTATGAGATTCAGAGTCTGTGTAGCTGTGTGCAGTGTAAACAAGGAGCAATTATGAGATTCAGAGTCTGTGTAGCTGTGTGCAGTGTAAACAAGGAGCAATTATGAGATTCAGAGTCTGTGTAGCTGTGTGCAGTGTAAACAAGGAGCAATTATGAGATTCAGAGTCTGTGTAGCTGTGTGCAGTGTAAACAAGGAGCAATTATGAGATTCAGAGTCTGTGTAGCTGTGTGCAGTGTAAACAAGGAGCAATTATGAGATTCAGAGTCTGTGTAGCTGTGTGCAGTGTAAACAAGGAGCAATTATGAGATTCAGAGTCTGTGTAGCTGTGTGCAGTGTAAACAAGGAGAAATTATGAGATTCAGAGTCTGTGTAGCTGTGTGCAGTGTAAACAAGGAGCAATTATGAGATTCAGAGTCTGTGTAGCTGTGTGCAGTGTAAACAAGGAGCAATTATGAGATTCAGAGTCTGTGTAGCTGTGTGCAGTGTAAACAAGGAGCAATTATGAGATTCACAGTCTGTGTAGCTGTGTGCAGTGTAAACAAGGAGCAATTATGAGATTCAGAGTCTGTGTAGCTGTGTGCAGTGTAAACAAGGAGCAATTATGAGATTCACAGTCTGTGTAGCTGTGTGCAGTGTAAACAAGGAACAATTATGAGATTCACAGTCTGTGTAGCTGTGTGCAGTGTAAACAAGGAGCAATTATGAGATTCAGAGTCTGTGTAGCTGTGTGCAGTGTAAACAAGGAGCAATTATGAGATTCAGAGTCTGTGTAGCTGTGTGCAGTGTAAACAAGGAGCAATTATGAGATTCAGAGTCTGTGTAGCTGTGTGCAGTGTAAACAAGGAGCAATTATGAGACTCGGAGTCTGTGTAGCTGTGTGCAGTGTAAACAAGGAGCAATTATGAGATTCAGAGTCTGTGTAGCTGTGTGCAGTGTAAACAAGGAGAAATTATGAGATTCAGAGTCTGTGTAGCTGTGTGCAGTGTAAACAAGGAGCAATTATGAGATTCACAGTCTGTGTAGCTGTGTGCAGTGTAAACAAGGAGCAATTATGAGATTCACAGTCTGTGTAGCTGTGTGCAGTGTAAACAAGGAGCAATTATGAGATTCAGAGTCTGTGTAGCTGTGTGCAGTGTAAACAAGGAGCAATTATGAGATTCAGAGTCTGTGTAGCTGTGTGCAGTGTAAACAAGGAGCAATTATGAGACTCACAGTCTGTGTAGCTGTGTGCAGTGTAAACAAGGAGCAATTATGAGATTCAGAGTCTGTGTAGCTGTGTGCAGTGTAAACAAGGAGCAATTATGAGATTCAGAGTCTGTGTAGCTGTGTGCAGTGTAAACAAGGAGCAATTATGAGATTCAGAGTCTGTGTAGCTGTGTGCAGTGTAAACAAGGAGCAATTATGAGACTCGGAGTCTGTGTAGCTGTGTGCAGTGTAAACAAGGAGCAATTATGAGATTCAGAGTCTGTGTAGCTGTGTGCAGTGTAAACAAGGAGCAATTATGAGACTCGGAGTCTGTGTAGCTGTGTGCAGTGTAAACAAGGAGCAATTATGAGATTCAGAGTCTGTGTAGCTGTGTGCAGTGTAAACAAGGAGCAATTATGAGATTCAGAGTCTGTGTAGCTGTGTGCAGTGTAAACAAGGAGCAATTATGAGACTCGGAGTCTGTGTAGTTGTGTGCAGTGTAAACAAGGAGCAATTATGAGACTCGGAGTCTGTGTAGCTGTGTGCAGTGTAAACAAGGAGCAATTATGAGACTCGGAGTCTGTGTAGCTGTGTGCAGTGTAAACAAGGAGCAATTATGAGACTCGGAGTCTGTGTAGCTGTGTGCAGTGTAAACAAGGAGCAATTATGAGACTCACAGTCTGTGTAGCTGTGTGCAGTGTAAACAAGGAGCAATTATGAGATTCAGAGTCTGTGTAGCTGTGTGCAGTGTAAACAAGGAGCAATTATGAGACTCGGAGTCTGTGTAGTTGTGTGCAGTGTAAACAAGGAGCAATTATGAGACTCGGAGTCTGTGTAGCTGTGTGCAGTGTAAACAAGGAGCAATTAATTGTCTTCGTAGTAAATCTAGTCTAACTCGACAGTCGCTGTTGCACAACACAGCTCATTCAAAGAGAAGTTGGGTTCAGTGCTAAAAGGTACATGGGAGGATGATGTTTATCTTAGTTTAGCTCTGCCACATTTAGTTATGCTATGTGAACATCAAGTGTCATTCTCGCTCGTCGTTTTTGTGATGTATGTAGTTTTGATAAAGGACTTTTTGTAGTACGTTGATATGTGTGTGTTGTTATGTATGTTTTTCCAGTGACTACCAAAACTTCCTTATCCTATTCCAATCTTGGCCCGTTGGATTTTAGTTTTGGACATACGATCGATTTTCTGATGTTTTCCTTACACGAGATTCGTTCACCGACAGCGAAGCTCTTCGATCGAGATATGCGGAAACTTCCTTCTTCTCTGTGTGATAAATGCAATGGTGAGGAGTGAAAATACACCCTTGTTTGGCGATGGATTGGAAGGTCATCACAAGCAGACGAGACGAGTGCCTGAGAAATGCACAAGTCAAAGAAATTGTCTTTCTACGCGTGAAATAGTTCGCCTGCTGCGAAGCTCTTCGTTGAAAGAAAGATGCACAGTTGGTGGCCCTGGAAAAGTACCAGCTTGTTTCGTAATATAGACACTCTCTGAGTAGAACTATTTTTCAATAAATATTGCATTAAGCTGAAAGCTGATGTCTCCGGAGTATAAAAGAGTTTCGGAGAAACCACGTTAATGCACATTTGAATTAAGAGCAAGCTGCTCGAAATTTCTGAAGATAGTGTTAAACAAACAACAATTCAACTGAACATAATACAATTATAACATACTACAGACTGTGGTACAGGTGATGTGCGATGTAAATAGGCAATAAAACGAACGATCCAGGCAGTGTTTAAGTGTCCAGTTTCTATCGAAGGTGAAATAAGATACTTCTAAACGGGAAACTAGTCTTTATGCTCAATTTAACTCCGTAGGGAAAGTGGACGGAGTCAGCTATAAATCCAGATCCTAATAATCTATCTTCAAGATATCTTGTGCCTGTGTCCTTGATTATATACCATTCTGATAAAAAATAAATGAGATGACCATTTGAGTAGTCTCCTGTTGATATTTTATTTTGAATATGCATGCTAGTTTTTACAAAAAGGTTTGTATATGGCATATACCGGCGTATTAAAGGTAAAATACACCGTATATTATTATTAATACTATTTTCTATGTGTAAATTTATAGTATATAAAACTCTGATTTTCTCAATTGTTCGTCTTCTCGCACAGGCATACACCTCGATGATAAAATTCGTCTCTGTGAATGGATAAAATAATAGTGCTGCAATTATCTGCATTGATGTTAACTGCCAATTTCCTCAGGTTGTTGAGACATATGTACTACGCGTAACTGTTTCGTGACTACAATGGAATGCTCTTCCGTGCCGATTATCCTCATGTCATCATCATATATTGGTAGATTCAATAAAGTAGTCCATCAACTACATGGCACGTGATCATTCTTCATGTTATGTATTTTTTTAAAAATATTGCGGAGTAATTTTGTATGTTTATTGATAATATTCATAAGTTACATATACAAACATCACAACTGGCATCTACCGCGTGCAGACATCTGAAATGTGTCACTGTCATTCTATATCAGATATAAACAATAAACTACAGAACTAGTTTGATATGTAATTCTATTGATACACTCTTCGTTTTCTCTCTGTTCATCTCAAGTGGTTGTTGTCATGTTCGTTCTCCTCTACACTTGTTAGGTTGTATGATTCCCTGGGGATATCATGTCCAAATATCAGAGTCAGGGCCTGTAGTTCAACCTGGACCGTATATATCAGTCACGGTTTGTAGTTCAACCAGGGCCGTATATACGAGTATCATTCAGGTCCTGTAGTTCATCCACGGCCGTATATATCAGAGTCAGGGTCTGTAGTTCAACCAGGGTGTATAAGAGTCAGGGCATGTAGTTAAACCAGAGCCGTTTATATCAGTCAGGGCCTGTAATTCAACCAGGGTCGTATACATCAGACAGAGCCTGTAGAGCGATCGTGGCCGTATACATCAGACAGAGCCTGTAGAACGATCGTGGCCGTACACATGCGATTCATGGCTTGTAGTTCGATCGTGGCCGTATACATCAGTCATAGCTAGTGTATCAGTCATGTCGTAAAAGGCGACTAAGGAGGTTATGGGATGGAGTTGGCTGTCCCGTCCCATATAGGGTCAGTGACCCAAAGCCTTGCTGAAGTTGGATGTGTCAGGCCGAAAGGCGCAGATATCGCAGCAATGCTGTAAACTATGACACAACGCATCCCATTCTCCGGACTACAGCGTGCTAATCTGCAGGAGTTTGAGAACAAACGCAGAAGAAGAAGAAGTCATAGCTTGTAGAACGATTGCGACAGTATACATTAGAGTCAATGTCACTTCTCTAGCAAACTATACACTTATATTCTTCAGTTGTCAATGTCACTTCTCATACAAACTATACATACACTTATATTATTCAGTTGTCAATGTCATTTCTCTTTCATTGGGACTGTCCATAATTTACGTCAACAGTTTATTGCGAAGTTTTAACCAACTTTCTCACCCATATCAACAAACAGACTGTGAAAAAATCATGAACCACCCCCACCTTGCTTAATTATGTAAAAATGTTCACCATCCTCAGCAATATATTTGTGGAAAAAAAAATGTGTAAATACATTCTTTGATATTTTTTTCGAATTCAAGCAATTTAATTTGTTAATATGTTTTTCCTTTTTACTTCAACTTTTGTCAACCCTGCTCCCCTTGTCAACAACTGTCAAACGTTTTCAAACTCCCAACCCTAATTATTGGTATAATTTATGTACATTCCCATTCCTCTTCATAATAACACACAAGTAGACATATATAGCTTGCTAGTCCTCAGTTTGACATATAATCGAGAATAGCCTCAGTAGTTTTTCCACTGATCTCGACACGAGTATATGGAACTTGGTTTGAAAGATATAACGTTGAAGCAGCAGTCATACGTGAAATGTGTGTGCGTCAACAATGATATTATTGTTATAAGTGCTGACGTGTTCGGTGTTCATCTAGACATTACGCATTGATTGATTGGTTCTTTAAACATAAAACAATGGGAATATTGATTAGAATGATTTTCCACTCCACCAAGTATCGAATCTGCAACAAACAACAACTGGTTGCACTATGACCTGTTATTGAGTGCGTTCGAAAGAACGTCAACAAAAGGGACGTCACTGCGAAAATTATTGTGTTACCTTGTAGACCGTTCAATACATTCACGAACATGGCTCAACTATGTAATACACGTTACATTTGAATGCAAACTTAAGCAAACTTTGCATTTGTTAGATGTTTTATTGATTACGAAGATACGTTTTTAGCATCGTCCTATTTGCTATAGTCTTTGTTTCTTCGTTTCTAAGTGAACTGACCATACTGTTTATAAGATGATTTTTTTTTACACTAAAATGAGAAGGAAATTATAAACATTATAGCAAATATTTAAGCTAATTTATTAATGTAAATTACTGATCTTAGGCTAATTTATTAATGTAAATTAATTATCTTAAGCTCGTTTAGAAATGTAAATTAAAAATATTAAGCTAGTTTCGTAATGTAAATTTAAAATGTTGAGCTAATTTCTTCATATAAATTAAAAATCTTAAGCTAGTTTCTTAATGTAAATTAAATATGCATATCTTAAGCTAGTTTATTAATGTATATTAAATATCTTAAGCGAATTTGTTAATGTAAATTGATGCAACAGAACACCAGTTTATACAGAAGAGACTAATCAATTAATGTATACAATATTAGCAAAAAGGTGGGCAAAAAATTTTTTTAAAGAAAATTATGACCTTAACGATTTTTTCCAGGAAAAGAGCACAATCAATCTCACGATATTGAGATTACTACCCACGACAATGGAAGAATTGAGATTACCCACGACAATGGAAAAATTGAGATTACCTACGACAATGGATGAATTTAGATTACCCACGACAATGGAAGAATTGAGATTACCCACGACAATGGAAGAATTGAGATTACGAACGGCAATGGAAAAATTGAGATTACGCACGACAATGGAAGGATTACGCACGACAATGGAAGAATTGAAATTACCCACGACAATGGAAGAATTGAGATTACTCACGACAATGGAAGAATGGAGATTACCCACAACAATGGAAGAATTGAGATTACCTACGACAATGGAAGAATTACGATTATCCACGACAATGGAAGAATTAAAATTACCCACGATTATGGAAGAATTGAGAATACTACCAACGACAATGGAAGAATTAAAATTACCCACGACAATGGAAGAATTGAGATTACCCTCGACGATGGAAGAATTGAGATTACCCACGACAATGGAAGAATTGAGATTACCCTCGACGATGGAAGAATTGAGATTACCCACGGCAATGGAAGAATTGAGATTACCCACGGCAATGGAAGAATTGAGGTTACCCACGACAATGGAAGAATTGAGATTACCCACGACAATGGAAGAATTGAGATTACCCACGACAATGGAAGAATTGAGATTACCCACGACAATGGAAAATGGATCTTTTTTAAGGACATCTCCTCCACCCCCTTCCCTTTTAAAACCAAAGACGTATATATGGCTGTTTTTGTTGTTCGTCTGTCACATGATGATGATGGTGACCATTTGTTACACCCACTTCTGAAATTTCGTTAGAGTTATGTCCTAGACTATACTCTCGTAGATGGCTAATAAGCCATATTCTGGCTACAAATGTCCTTGGACAATTCAGAAACGGGATGACCACTGTAGAATGTGTGTGGTTTACCTGCGACTTTCCATCTACTCTCCGCTGTTGAGATGCTGCATTTTTTTCCTCTTTTCACATAATGCTGCGCTTTTTTTCAGACTTTAGAGCGCGATATAGCTCTATTTTGTGCACGTTCTTTCCATGTATCTTGACCAATTTTAAAGGCTTTCAGTGATGCCCTTAACGAGTCCTTGTAGCTCTTATTTTGGCGACCTTGAGAACGTATGCTCTTCCGCAACTCACCATTTCTTTGGTAGGCGAGGACTGACATACGTACCAGATGACCTGCCCAAGATAGATTTCTATGTCTTTCGTTTGATTGCAATTTGCTTTAGATCTTCATTGTTTCTGATACCGATGGAGAAACGTTCTCTTGTAATAGTTCTACTCTTGCCCTTTGGTGAACACGTCAAAGCTTGACAGGGGAGTCTTTCAGTATCCATTCGTAGCGCGTGTCCGATGTAATTCCAGCGACGCTTTCTAATATAGGTGGATACATATTCTTGCTTTGATTCTTGTCTGACAACTGTGTTTGATTTGAAGTCTGACCAACGTGTTCAGTAGCCTTCTAAGACATTTATTTTCAAAGGTGTTTAGTCTTTGTTCTAAGTATGTTGTTTCTTTCCAGCTTTCGCATTCATATGTTAATGTTGGAATTATGCAGGAGTTCATGGGTGATCCACCCATATGTCGCGACCCCATGCGAAGTCGTGAAGGTTGTCTTTGAGATCGCTAGCTGAAATGCTAATTTAAAAATATTTATAATTAACTTTCTTGAATTACTTATCTTCTACAAGTTTTGTCTTGACTTAGGTACGTGCCGTGAAGCGTCATGGAAAGCCGTTATTTAACCCTTACTTCTACATGTTTTGTCTCAGCCAATTGTTCCGTGACGCATCGTCGGGAGCAGAAATCTAAGTTCTATTGTTAAATTCTAAATATCCCTATCAAAGAGTACTTCCTTATTTTATAATCAAAGCATTAAATATATTAAATATTGAGAACAACATGCCATTCACGAAAACTCAATCGCGAATTTTGGAACTTGTTAAATAGTTAGAATTTCAATAGAAGCCTTAAATGGCGTTTGTTAAAATTACTGGCATATTGATATATGTTATAATGAAAAGTAACATTTACATTTGTTTTATTTTACCATATTAAAATGCCACTTTTAAAATGTCTCGGAGTCACGGGTAATTTTTCATCTATAAAGTTTGATTGTAACTAGAAAAAAATGGGGAATCTTTACCTTCAAGTCCTTGTTCCCCACCGAAGACGGATGTGTCGGGCCATTGGAGCAAAAAAAAAAGGCGACACAACGCATTTCCATTCTCTGGGCTACATCCTGCTGGAAATCTAGTAGGACCATGGCTACAAGGGAGATCCAGCAGGAGTTTGAGAACGAACGCCGAAAAAAAAGTCCTTGTTCTAATTGTCCTAAATTGAGATTAAAACACTGATCTTCTTCCAATGAACTCCTGACCTATTGTGGAACTCCTGCTCTAACAAACGCAGTCATATTTAATAAACTTAGGGTTTCCAGTGTAAATTGTACACGTTAAAAAACGGCTGGAAATTTGGAGAGCTATAACAAGACACTGTTTAGGTAAGCAATATAATCATCATCAAGTGCCGTTCTGCATCCAAGGTTGGTTGCAAATAACTTCGTCACCATCTGTCTTGTCGTGGTGTTGTTTTCTAACAGTGTATTTTTCTCATCATCTCATTCCATGGGATCTCTGTCTACCTCTTGCATACAGTCTCTATTGTCTATTATCTTTCCCAGGTGGCTTGTTATTCACTCTTGCCGTTAAGTGTAGTAGTGATTGGAGCTCGAGCTTGTGTTACAAGGCCAGATGTATCGATTCGGCTGTGCTGTGACCGTGTTTGTTAAAGATGTCCTTGACGTTTTCTATCCATCTATTCCGTCGTCTTCCCCTGGCTGTGTACCCTGATCTCATTTAGTTATATGCAGGAAAAGGGTAATACAGTTTTGCTGATACTAGATAACACACACAATGACACACACACAAATCGACGTTTCGACCAAAATGCCTTTATCAAGACAGACAATTGAAACAAAATTAAAACATATAACAGAAAGCGAACAGTAATAACATTGACGGCCACATTGATATGAGTAGTATGGATTGACTAGTTTGTTTCTGTTTGTATCGTGTCACATGTTTGTTGTCACTTTTGTATTTTCCTTGTCTGGTGTCATTTCGCTTCTTCCGGTCAATCATACTCTACCTACAAGCAAGGTGTTCAACAAAGTGTTTTGTTTCTAGAATACCTGTGTGTTCAACCTATTTAATATGTTTAATGTGTATTTCTTTTAACACAACCTGTTTGTACATTAAAAATACTTTCTTTAATGTACATTAGTCATTCTTATTTTAAGAACTAGAAAATAGAAAGAAAACATTGATAATCTTCGATCAACAATTAATACAACAGGAAATTATTCACCGGGGATCAGGAAATGACTAGCCATTTCCCCAGAAGGAACACCACAGATGAAAAATCTGTACATGTGTATTAATTCACAGGAATTAATTAAAGTCGAGATCGAATGGAAAAGACCGTCGTTTGATTTACAAACGTTTGTTTGCATTCAGTGCTGCTATGTCATTTTGTTAAAAATTATTGTTTAAAAATGTCACAAGTTGAAACTAAACGATTGGATAAAGGTCATATTGTCAGTTCTTATTCATGCTACGATACTCCTCGTTTGCAGAGCCACTGAAATGTGAGATCGCTAACATCTCATATCCCTAAGGCAGTAATAAATGCTATGGGTTACTTTACATTACTTATACACCTAAGGCAGTAATAAATGCTATGGGTTACTTTACTTTACTTACTGCAAGATACGCAATGAATTTATTAAAGTTGTACAATGTAGCTGCCGATAAAAATCGGTTATTTACAATTGTTGTAACATCATGGAGTTGTACACACTATTCCGTTGTGTTCAAGGAACTATGCGATGATTTTGTGCCTTTCTGATTTACAAGATCGTTGGAGATGCCATCAAGATAGATATAAAGAAGTTATTCCTGTTCGCTAGTGGCACGTGGTTAAAAGGGTCTAGTCACACTTCAAGTATAATTCATAGGCCCCTATACTGTTATTCTAAAAAGTTGACGAGCATATATTTCTCTGCGTTGGAGCTAACCACAGATAAACACTTTTGTCAGACATTAAAACAACTACATTCGTGAGGTATGTACCCACACTGTTATCAGAAATCTTGTTCTTATTAGCGGACCAAATACAAAAGTAGAAATTGATGTTTACCC
The DNA here is from genome assembly GCA_034231615.1 of Meghimatium bilineatum. NCBI lineage: Eukaryota > Metazoa > Mollusca > Gastropoda > Stylommatophora > Philomycidae > Meghimatium > Meghimatium bilineatum. The sequence goes on along the minus strand of CM067298.1, from coordinate 116,924,062 downwards.
GATGAAAGAATGCGGTTTCTCATTGTTTTGTTCACAGCAGGTGTGTGTTTGGTGATATTTTGTTCACAGCAGGTGGGTGTTTGATTACGGGAATCAGTAACCACATTTTAACAACATTACAACAAACCATGCATTATTTAACGATATTAAATAAAGAAAAAGATTGATAAACCGCCGCATCAAATGATATGTGCACTACGCACTGAGAGCACCCATTGCCCGGCCCTGGGTGGAAGGAAATTGCGCTCAGAGTGATTCATCGGCAGCAAAAGTTGCGACTTTTTAAACTTCGAGTCACAAAAGCAATATGAAATTACGCATAATATGAAAACCTTGAAACGAATCACGTGATGTGATCACTGATTCTCGTAATGAACCTATTTCTGGAACAATTCGTTCAGGCACGACACTTTTGTATGACTAATGGTGCACCTACAACGCCAATGCAACACTTTTAGTCCACAAACACAAATATCAATATTCAACGAATAAAAAGAACATGAAAGGTTGAAAATTAGCACAACAAACAAAAGTAACTCCTCGACAAATGATTAATTTATACATGTGTGAGTGCATGTCGCGGAACCGCTTTCAAGTTCATCAGTTGGACGCGTTCAAGACCATCTTCTGTGATATTTCTGTCTTGTCCTCTTATCTAACTGACAATTAGTATAATGTGATAAGTCGAGTGACAATTAGTATAATGTGATAAGTCGAGTGACAATTAGTATAATGTGATAAGTCGAGTGACAATTACAATAGAGATGTGCTGCTCAATGTATACCTTGACTGGCATCTCCAACGAATGTAATGGGTTTTGCAATGTTCGTGTGTGATTCCCAGGGTTAGCACATAGCCAAACCAAGATCCTACGAGTTTCTCTTCGTGGTGAACCACTAAAACAGATATAACACGGATCGTTTGGTGTTTCATAGATTGTGTCCGGGGTTGTGGATGCTATAGATGGAATGAGAATTTAGTGCAATGACACAAATACCTCCAACGCCTCACATCCGACACAGCCAGCGACACTGTCACCACCCAGTGATGTTAGACATTCTGGTTCAAATAGCTGACATGCATGGGCGGCGAATGTCGATATCTCTGTGTTAATAGATGCTGATATGGTATAGTAGCATTTATACACTTCGGATTCATCTGGATTAAACGACACACGCTAGAGTTGTATAAAGTAACGTCTCAAACTCCCAGCACGGACTCGTCATTGTATTTATGGTCAAGATTAGGTAAAGATATAGGTAGGTACTATGGCAGCAACCTGCTGTCGGGTATGAAGATCTTCAGGTACTAAGCCGCAGAAACTATTAGGTGGGGGTTGCCTGTTCCCTTCCTTGCTGTCTTTACTTCACTTAACCCATGCGTCAGATACAGATACCCTTTTACAGCTGAGTCGACTGAAGCAGTGGTAGTATCAAACAAGAAATCACAACCTGGGTTTTTGTGTGTCTGGACGTGGTTTCGAACCTGGCACGCTGTAACTAGGCGATAGCAAGCAAGCTCACTATCAACTAAACTACCGCGCGCCACCGCATCAAAATCATATAGCAGTCAAAACAAAATGTTCGATAGCACAACGTTTCAACACAACAGACCTCAATATTCTTCTTCTTCAGCGTATATCCTCAAAGTCCTGTTGAATTTCTCTTGTAGCAAGGCAATGGCCCTACTGGATTTCCAGCAGGATTTAGTCTAGAAAATGGAAACCCGCATTGTCGCAGTTTTAATTTGCGACAATGGACTGACACATCCGTCTTCGGCGGAAGACCTAAATCAAAGTAGAAACCATGCTACAGATACTTCATACGTCAACCTAGAGCAAGTAGTCCTGGGCATGAAAGAGAGCTAATTACAGATCTTCATTGCACAAGGGAAAACCGTCTTTTTGGACTAAACAGTTTCTTTCTTGTCTAAGGAGATCATTAGATTGAGTTTTCAACTTTTTTACACTATGTGAATATGCATGCTTTTCAGTATCTCAACAGAAACATTATCGAGTACACATTTAAATTGATGTCATAAGTATTGTATAAGTATTAAATACAATCTATTGAATAACTATATTTTGTGTGTTGATTTTCTAGATGGAGATTTGGATGGAAATAAGAAACATTCTGTGGGAGTCGGACGTCAAAGACTAAGGAAAGTATGTCTGTGGCTGCCAGGCTGATTGTGTCAAGAACGTAAATATTGTTAACAAACATCTCGAGACTATGGGGTGCGGTGGCTCTAAGAATACCAAAACACAAGACGTGAATGAATATGAGGTAATACTTAATCTTGAGCAAACCGCTGGCACAGAAATAGACATGTTTGTTTGTTTGTTTGTTTGTTTCCATCCTCAGATATTAATATTTGTTGTTTGTTTCCATCCTCAGATATTGATATTTGTTTGTTTGTTTGTTTGTTTCCATCCTCAGATATTAATATTTGTTTGTTTCCATCCTCAGATATTAATATTTGTTTGTTTGTTTCCATCCTCAGATATTAATATTTGTTTGTTTGTTTCCATCCTCAGATATTAATATTTGTTTGTTTGTTTCCATCCTCAGATATTAATATTTGTTTGTTTGTTTCCATCCTCAGATATTAATATTTGTTTGTTTGTTTCCATCCTCAGATATTAATATTTGTTTGTTTGTTTCCATCCTCAGATATTAATATTTGTTTGTTTGTTTCCATCCTCAGATATTAATATTTGTTTGTTTGTTTCCATCCTAAGATATTAATATTTGTTTGTTTGTTTCCATCCTAAGATATTAATATTTGTTTGTTTGTTTCCATCCTCAGATATTAATATTTGTTTGTTTTTGAAGGCCGTGGTTTCCCCCAAAAATTAAACAAACGTCATTTGTTCGGTTTCGTGTGTAAATTTCACTATTTGAAGGGAAATTTGAAGACCCTTCTATGAAAAAACGCAGTGAGGTATTTTTACTAACATTTTAGTTACGTTTCTAATACGAAAAGTCATGTTTATTTGATAAGGGAAGGCGGGGGGGGGGGGGGGGGGAGTTAAACACCGACCATAGAACTATATGACGAAGCGATGTCAGAAAACTCCAACACACAGCGATGTCAGAGAACTCCAACACGCAGCGATGTCAGAGAACTCCAACACGCAGCGATGTCAGAGAACTCCAACACACAGTGATGTCAGAGAACTACAACACGCAGCGATGTCAGAGAACTACAACACACAGTGATGTCAGAGAACTACAACACGCAGCGATGTCAGAGAACTCCAACACACAGCGATGTCAGAGAACTCCAACACACAGCGATGTCAGAGAACTCCAACACACAGCGATGTCAGAGAACTCCAACACACAGTGATGTCAGAGAACTACAACACGCAGCGATGTCAGAGAACTACAACACACAGTGATGTCAGAGAACTACAACACGCAGCGATGTCAGAGAACTCCAACACACAGCGATGTCAGAGAACTCCAACACACAGTGATGTCAGAGAACTACAACACGCAGCGATGTCAGAGAACTACAACACACAGTGATGTCAGAGAACTACAACACGCAGCGATGTCAGAGAACTACAACACGCAGCGATGTGTAATGCTTGCTTATGGAGCATCCTACACCAGAAAGGGAAGATAAACGCAGTTCTATACACGAAGTGCCAGCTGACTTTAACATGGAAAGCCTCACGATATACGAAATCCATCTACTACAGCTGTACACAATCCTTCCTTTTTACATGCATCTCCCTTTCAGATAGAAATCACACTTGAACCTCCTTCCCCCCCCCTCCTTTCCGGTGCATTGAAATAGGTTATTGACTTTCTTTCTCTACAAGTCACCGACACTTTTTAAGCTTTATTGTTATATGTAATATTGTTTCATCATTCCAGCTCCATCGTATAGCTCCATTCACTCACACGAACACATACACTCACGCACGCACGCACACACACACACACACGCACACACATGCGCGCGCACACACACGCACGAACGCACGCACGCACAAACATTTCCACAGTACAATGTGATTATACGAGAATCTGGATTAAACAGAACATTTTTGCTGTCCCCCTGTTTACTGTAAACATCTTAAGATAGGTTTACTGTGTATAGGGCTATATACACTCTTATTTTGCCTATGTTTGAATAATTTTCAGATGTTCTCATTCCTATAGGACCATGATCAATATTACTCAAAGAGTAAAATAAATACAAGTCCACGTGGGAAGAACAACAATACTAGCTATGGTAACTACAACAGCAACAAAAATACTTACCTGCACTCAGGAGGTACACAGACACATTTCGACTCTCGGTATGCTCTCAGTAATAACGGGTCTGTGCATGATGGTTATCCAGAACCAAATGACAGGCAAGGCTACAAGGTAAGAAAATACGTCAATGAAGGTATATTTCATTGTGCACCATAACAATGTATGCTCCTTACTTACTTATATATATATATATATATATACAGCTGGTGTACAATGACATAAATAAAATAGCAGTGAATCCTGTCGCCAACAACCCCTGACAATCGGATGAAAATAAACCTACTGAAGGAGGCGGATTTCACATGGTGAATCTGCTTCTTGGAACTCAATAACAGTACTCTGGGTAGTATGTCTAGTGGGCCATTGGTGAGACCCACAGACGAAACCGCATGCCTTATATATGTATATATATATATATATATATATATATATATATATATATATATATATATATATATATATATATATATAGTTAGCATATCCTATTCATGACGTAGCCATCATCATTGCAGTATTTGGCTGAAGTGATTATCTAGGCAACATAAATGCGTTCATTATTTTGCCGTTGTTGTTTTACTTCAACTCTCGTCGTAGATTCAAACTCATCTGTAATTTTGCTTGAGTACACAGGCTGAATGTCTTGACGAGATCACATTTTTTTGGGGGAGATTGGTTGGACAAGTAAGGAAAATCTGTTTACTTGAGATGCAAGGCGATTTGGAGCCGATATAATGGATCTGGTTCAATTCCCGTCAGCTGTTATAATTATTGTCACTTATCCTTATGCTTCTTTCTTGAATTTATCTGTATTTGTATACATTATGTTTGTATTCATGTTTGTATGCATTATGTATATGGTTTTCTCTTGTTCCCAGAGGAGAATACGGAACAACTTGATACAGGCAACATCCGGTTCGAATATCGAGACTCTTGAGAAGAGCATGGAGAAGTTTGAAAGTAATCATCTTGAAGATTGTGGAGACTTGAGCAGGGCCAGAGAAAGACTCCATTACCTCAAGCTAAAGAGAGGTAAAGCAAGCATAGTAAATGAATATAAACTCCATATATTGCATACATATATATTACAACTTCCAGCATCTCCATAGAGGCGTTGATAGTGTATAGGGCTCACGGGGTGAATCTAAAAGTTAGGCGCCGCGTGCAAGCGGAAGAATAAAAATGATTTTTTTTGTTTCCGTGACATTTTGGTAATTTTATTCTTCTTATGTGGTACTTAGTAGGTTTGTGCGAGTGATTTTGGCGCCCCATATTCTCTGCGGAAGGGGCGAAAGCCCGTCTACGCCCCCACCCGCTAATCATATGCATACATACAGTACATATCAAACTATGATCATCATCAGGTGGCATATTTTGTCCAGAACGTAGTCTTCCCTATGTATCTCTTGAATTATCTGCGGTCTTTAACAAGTTGTCCCGCCTCTTTGATCAAACTATACGTTTCTTTATAGATAGACTATGCACTTTTGCGGTATAGGTTTCTCAGATAGAAAAGATTGGGAACCTCTGAATTAAAGTGATACTGGCAGTTTATTTTAAATAAACGTTTTTATTTTCATGACATATTCTTTCCAGAACATTGTTTTCATTTTGGATGTTCTTAACAACTCATGATTCTGGGCGAGTTGACCTGCTACAACAAGGAACATATTTCATAACTGAAATGGCTTGTGCCCTTTGCCGCATTGGCAGCCCTTTCCCGTTTCAACAACCATGTCTTCCTTTCATGGCGGTAGATATAATTACATCAAGGAGGTTTACCTAAAAAAAAGTTCATCAGTCAGTTTCCGTGTGTAATACTAATCGACGAGAAACTTGAAAACATATTTATTAAAAATATTGCAAGTTTTTACTAATTTTCTTGCTAAGTTGCTAGTACTTAAATTCAGGTTCACATTTTCTGAATTAGTAGAGAGAAAAGGGGAGGTTGAAAGGGAGCGTTTGAACATCCCAAATCTCCCTATCTACGGGCCTGCTTCCTGAACTAGTCTTTTCATGCTGTTATGGCCGTTATATAACCAGAAATCTTCAAAGTTCTTGTTATAGTGTTGTTTAAGAGACAATACTTTTCCACATTTAATACTTTTTATAAGGAGAAAAATGCTATATTTTATTGTGGGAAAACAGAAATCATGAAAATCGTAGTTATACTTAAAAGATTAGCGAAGAAGAACACTAGTTTTTGATATGTTTAATTATAGATTTTGTTTGTGACAGATTTACGAGATTCTATTAGAAGAAGTAATGTTGGTGTCTTGGAGAAGACTATATCTGAAGCGGAGAACTCGCACTATGCAAGTCAGCTGAGAACCCAAATAGAAGCAGCTCAGAGAAAGCTAGAACATCTGCGGGAATTGAATAAATATAACCACGATATTCTAACAGTAAGTTCAGTGAAGTTTAGTAGTAATGTGTTTTTCTTCTGTGTTCGTTCTCAAACTCCTGGGGGGTTAGCTGGGCGTAGTCATGAGAGATAATTCTTTGTTTCTTAGTTTGGGGGAGTAATATGCACCTTTTGGTCTAAGATATCCGGTTTCAGCATGACTTTTTTGTTTACTTTGGTCTATATGGTGGGACATCCAAATTCCCTTCCGAACCTTATTTGGCGCATCTTATAACATGAATGGCAGGTCACACTTTTGCTATTCTATGCTCCCCTCTCGGACCCTGCTAACACAGGGATGGGTGTATTGAAATAATTAAATTTAACTTTAGTTTTTATTGCTCGCTTCTTTTATTCTCCTATATTTTCTTTTTGGTAAATATTTCGTTCTATTATTTACATTAATTTCTTACTATTCTCCAAGACCAATGTTAAAAGTCTGTAAAACGTATGATGCAGAAATTCGGGCAATCTAGGTTGCGACTGAAAAATAAACTGTTGAACATCAATCTTGGTTTACAATTTGTGGCTTCTCTGACAGAATTAATTAGGCCCCCTTTGGCTTCTTTTTTTATTATTCCCGTTTTATGTTGGTCACTATTTGTATACTTGGAATCACATGTCAAAAATAGCTAAGGCGACTAAACGTATATAAATAGTGGCTAACCGAAATGACAATAATAATAATAAAAAAACTCTCACGAATGGGGGCTTAATTAATTCTGTTAAAAGGTCTTCTATTCTGCCGACGGTCTCGGCTCAGTAGTCTATACAGGTAGATGGGTTTCTTCTATGAACTCATTTGTCAGCAGGAGGGTCTCATGAATGCATAACTGCTTCATTTCAAGTTTTAGTTCCCACGTCGCTAAAGAGTGGGCATGTCCGTAGGATGTATTCAGGCTACTAGTTCCTAAGGCTTGTTTATTTCATGGAAACTCGTGTAGAAAGTTCATTTCACAATTATTCTATGTTTGTCAGAGACAAGCAGACACAAGGAGTTTCACAGTGATTTAAACATATAATTCCAGTTTATTAAACATAAACAAACTCTGAGTATCATTTTATGTTCTTTCTTCAGTAAGACAATTTATATTTCTTCTTATAATCCCGTAACCCATCATGGTCGTAGCTGTAATATTGCATTTATATTTATAGTAAACTGGATAGCTAATTTTCAATAGTATGTGTTTCCCATGGATTGACTGCCAGGAACACGAAGGCGTACACGGTGATGGGAAAGCAGATACGCTTGCATCATGACCTTGTAGCTAGTTTAGACCAGTGAATCTCAAACTTGTTTACCCAGAAGACACATTGCTGATAGTTTTTGTGTGTGTTTTCCATAGAACATTGGCTGCTGAATATTCAGTTATCCTAAACATATTAATTTCATATGTGTTTTTGACAGCTGACACAGCGCTCCTTATTTTGATTTTAGAGTGAACAATTGTTTTAAAATAAGAAGACAATGTAAAAAAATTTCACACCTTTATTGAAAAGAATACAAATTGAAAGACCTAATTTTTTTTATCGATGACATGGACCCCGTGAAATCGACCCTTGGGGATCCATATAGAACACTTTGGAAACCTATGCTCTCGACCTTCTGGCTAACGAGTAATCATGCCTTCTTAATGACTCATTTTATTATTTCTGTGGTTTTCATTGGTCACTATAATTCAACTTTGTGTTACAGCCAATGAAAATAAAGGGAATAGTCAAATTTGTCATCTTAGAAGGCTGGATTTCTTATATTGTTTATTGGTCATTCTTGGATTCAATCACGATCACAAACATATAATATATACGTGCAAGGATCAATAGCCACTTAAAGCGTATCAAACCCCAGAAACCACCCAACTGTAGACACCGCTCTCATCCCAATGAAATAGTGGAACACCTCCTTATTGACTACCCTTACCTTTCAACTGTCAGGAAAATAACTTCTACAGACACCCTTAACAGTCACTAACTTATTGTATGGATCACTAAGTCAACTTCAGAAGACTTGCACTTTTTAAAAGAATGGTATTGCGCTGACAAGAGTAGCATTACTCATCATCATTTGGACATCAACAACAAGAACACGATATATATATATATGACCGTGATTCAATGCATTAAAAGTAAAGGTGTAGAGGATTTGCTTCCTTGTATCCGGGTTGCCTCATATGTACTGTGTAACTCTGTGGCTTCATGCAATAACCTCCAGAGATCTCCGAAAAAAAATGCACGTATAAATAAGACTTCACGGCCTGGGATCGAACACGTGACATCTTGAGCACGAAACACAAACAAATGGCTTTATCACTGCGTCAGGAAGAACAACACACCCCCCCCCCCCCACCCCTTAACCTATAGACGAGATGTGACATTGGTTGAATAAGACATGGTGACGCTGTCCCATTAGCTACTACGTGATGCGGATATTGTAAGCGATGAAACATATAGACAGCGGTTAGGGGGAAGTTCCGCATACATTGTGGTACTATTAGAATTGACTGTCACCGTATCAAAGTGAGACATATTAAAACAGCCAACTGCATGAAAAACAATCGTGAGACATACCAGTCAACGTCTGCTGTTGGAGACTGGGCACATGTTGGTTTGCCAGGAGTGATATTATATTAGTTCATAACTAATAAGATATGAAGCCTTAGATCCTCGCTTTGTGTTCACAAGATTGGGGGTTCAAATCCCGTTTGCGATGTAGTGTTATAAAGTGGAAATTTTTGAAGATATATGGTTATCGCCTGAAGATGAGGAGTCACGTTCTACACGTGGTAATCTCTGCAAACAACGTGTCACTTTGTTTAGGAAGGCGGAGTACATACGAGATAAAGCGAGTACAATTAAGTCACTCCCCTACTAGTTAGATCAATCATACTAGTTAGCACAGATGTTCTTCACTGGTACATTCATCTCTACTAATATACTGTACGATTTTTTTGTGCATTCAAATATAGATGGACCAGTCAACGATATCAGAGATTCATAGCTATCACAGGCCACCTGCGTGCGTGCACGACGTAATGGCTGCTTCATACATGCTTCTTGGTCACGAGGAATCAACTCTCAGGGTATTATTTCTTCATTGTCATTGTCGTTATTATTAATAACAACATGATGTTTCTTTAAAAAGTTGTGTTTGTGTCACCATAAGTTACGAGAAACTAATATACCTACATACCTACTTATTCACCTGTCATCCATCCATCCATCCATCCATCCATCCATCCATCCATCCATCCATCCATCCATCCATTCATTCATCCATCCATCCATTCATCCATCCATCCATCCATCTATTCATCCATCCATCCATCTATCATCTATCTATATGCCTATCTGTCTGGCTGTCTCTGTCTGTTTATCTACCGTGCCTGTCTGCCTGTCCTGTCTTTCTGGCTATCCTGTCTGTCTAAGTTGTGTGTACACCGTTTGATGCTAGTATTGATCCAGAATTTGATTTTGTCAATAGTTAGCGATTATGGTGCTTTGTTTAACATATAATAATATAACTAAAGAGAATAGGTTTAATTTGCCTGTCTAAACAAGGGGAGTTAAGGTAAACGATGTTTGACAGAGAGGACATTAATTAAACGTGTCACCATCAAAAGGTGTTGTCATAGTTACATTGACAAGTGTTGTCCAAAGAAAAGTGCTGACCTGATATTATTCTGATTCCTGTCAATTGAATGATTCAGCTCGTGTTTGCTGATTTCATATCTAGACCGCAGGACTTGATAGTGAAGTGAGACTTTTTCACACAAGAATGTAATGATTCTATGTCCAGATTCATAGTTAGATATAGAGTGGCTATAAAGTAGCAGTACACGGACATCACCGAGATTCACACTAAATACTCACAATTAACATGACGTAGTGTCACCACCAATGTAATTGAGTGCAGTATGTCTTTGTAGACACCCGGTATTTAACATTTACAGTGCATTGTGGTAATGTATATAGTGCATTGACATATTTTATATTTATGGCTTGGTGTGGTTTTTATATTAATAATTCAGGAAGTTATATTTATAATGTAGATTAAATAGGTCCCTCGCCCTTGTGTTGCCGGGGCCTGAAAGGGGAGCAAAAAATAGCAACACTGTTAACCTTTCACGCATGTAGTAAAAGGCGACTAAGAAGGTTATGGGATGGAGTTCGCTGTCCCATCCCATATATGACCCAAAGCCATGCTGAAGTCGGATGTGTCAGTCCGAAAGGCGCAGATATAGCAGCAATGCTGTAAACCATGACACAACGCATTCCGTACTCCGGACTGATCTGCAAGAGTTTGAGAGCGAACGCAGAAGAAGAAGAAGAAGAAATAGGTCCCTGAACAATATATATATATATATATATTACATTTATGCCTATATTTGTCTAATATTCCGAATTCTGTAGGATTGGTCATACTTGCAATCCATGGCTGGCAAAGTTGGCAGAGGCAGCTTAATACACCAGGTGCACGAGTTTGATTCCAGCAATGTAAGCGGAAAAACTGCCACACGAGTTCGGGAAATTCTCAACTATCACGATTTGGGTGAAGTGCGAGTAGCCAGCAATGGAGCAGCCACTTTTCATGTTTGGGTAAGATGTTTATTGAATTAGTTCTATTTGGGCCCAAAAGATGGCACAAAGGGAAGTAGTCATTACTTTCCTGTTGAGCGCATAGTTGTATGTTGCTGTAGTTCTTGTGTTGTTTATTCCAAATATTATGCTTTTTGAGTTTCTTCTTCTTCTGCGTTCGTTCTCAAACTCCTGCAGATTAGCAGGATGTAGTCAGGAGAACGGAATGCGTTGCGTCATGGTTTACAGCATTGCTGTGATATCTGCGTCTTTCGGCCTAACACATCCGACTTCAGCGTGGCTTTGGGTCACTGACCCTATATGGGATGGGACAGCCAACTCCATCCCATAACCTCCTTAGTCGCCTTTTACGACATGCGTGGAAGGTAAACAGTGTTGTTATTCTATGCTCCCCTTTCGGGCCCTGGCAACACACGGGCGACTTTCTGAGTTGATTGTTCTGCATATAATTTCTTTTGGGGTGACCTACTTTATTTTGGCCTTTGCCTTCAACATGATGATGGTGTGTTTAGGAAATCTGTTTTTATCGATTGTAAGACAAGACTTTGTCTTATACTTATAGAACTTGTCGTTTATTTATAAAACTTGTCGTATACTTATAAAACTTGTCTTATACTTTTAAAACTTGACACAAATTCTATTAGATTGACTCATCGGTAGTGATTTTTTTAGATACATCTGATGGTGCTAAGGGACAATATCCGAGTTATTTGTTGTCTTTCACGCGTCAATTGTCAGTGGATGTGTCACTTGAAAAGATGTTTTCAAATACGCATTTTCATATAATTCAAATGAACATATATGTCCCATGTTCTCAGTTCGTTGAGCCCTGGCTTCTGTTATGAAACTTTCACCGATTTAATTTCTGAATTGTTGATTCTCCGACGGCACAGCTCAAAACATTCTTCAGTTGTGGCGTAGCTACTGTGTAAGTGATCTGCAATAGGAACTTGCAACAAGCAGAAATTGAATGAGGACAAATATGTTTGCGCTGAGAAAAGTGACGTTTATTTTTATTAGTATGTATAAATGGTTGAAAATTTTTACCCGTAAAAGTAAATAAATCGTTTTATAAGAAAGAGGAGAAATAGAGGAGACACGAAGAGAGAGAGAGAGAGAAAGCGAGAGAGAGAGAGGCCTACATGAGAGAGAGGGGAGACAGAGGAAAGAGAGAGATAGAAGAGATGAAGAGTAATATAATCCGTAGAGAGAAAGGAGACAGAAAATAGAGACATGGAAAGAGGAAAGAAGGAGAGAGATAGAGAAATAATAGAGAGAGAGTAGTGATATAGGATAGTGTGGAGAGATCGAGATGAGACATAATGAGGAGATATCGAGATGAATAGAGAGGGAGAAAAGATAGACGAGAGAGAGAGAGAGAGAGAGAGAGAATCGTGTGTTTGATGTACATAGTTGACTGTTTATGGTGTGTGCTACAATTGTGTTCCTGGGTCTCGAATGTGAAGCAAAGAATAGCCACACTGTCATGTGCAGTGATTATTGATGTAGGGCGCTATTGAAGAGTTTTTGGAGGGTAATGATTTGCTGTCCATCCCAAAATGTTCAGAGTCACATAGAAGCCCCTCTGAAGTAGGATGCCTTTATATTCTAAAGGCACATATATCGCATCCGAGTTTTAGGTACTGTCCATAAATTGGAAAGGAGGGAGGGGGAGTCAGAAATTGTTTGACAGATGTTGACGAGTCGGGAATATTGGCAAAAGTTGATGCCATCAATGCTGCATTTAATACATCAATTGACGTGTCTGAATTAGAAATGTTTGTCTAGAAATAAGAAACAAAACGTATTGTTTACTGAATGTATCTGCTTTATAATTTATGCGTTTGGGAGTGGGGAGTGTGTAAACATTTATTTTTGACATAGTTAAGCAGATGAATCATTTAATTCTTGCCAGTTTTTGACAAGGACAGGGCGGATGGGTGTCAAAATTGACCACACAAAAATTGAGACTAAAATATAACATTTTATACCATAATACAACACATTGTGTTCTATAGATCACATCCTGCCAATCTGCAGGAGTTCGAGAACGAACGTTGAATATTTGCATATGCATATTTAAAAACAAATGTATGTGTTTGTTTTGTTTATAAAATGGTAGTAAGTAAAGTAAAGTAACCAATATCATTTATTAATGCCGTAGGGGTGTGAGATGTTAGCGATCTCACATTTCAGAGGCTCTGCAAATGAGGGCGGTAGCAATCTCCTCTCCCTCGCCATTTAAGGTTGGGTCGACCTGGGAGCCGTTGCGATCTGAAAAAAACATTTCCGCCTCAACTAGGGAATGAACTCATATGCGAAGCCAGTGCGCTAACCACTTCGCTAACGCGGCTCCCCAGATGTATTATATAACGTAGTATAAAATGGTAGTCAATTTTGATTGTATTGCTTATGTGTATTTTTAATTTTCTGGTCTAAACATGACTACGTTAACAATATATTCTTTCTTGTAGGCATCAAACATTGTGGATATGATAGAGAAAGACCAAGATGAAGATAAACAACGCAAGAGATACGAAGGTGATAAGCTGAGCAGAGAAGTAGACGAGGAATCAGAAGTAGTGAAAGAACATGGTTCGAGCACACCTTCTACAACTAAGGGAAAGAGGAGATAATCTACCCTGTAGTGACAACTCAACTAACGAAGACATATTTTATTTCAAGAGTTATAGTTCTTGAATATCTATTAAGTTGAAACATAACCGTAGTACTGTACATTATTCAGTTATTTAGCTTATATCATCACCCATACATTGATATCATATACTAAGGTGCCTTTATAACACGAAGCAGGAGATTCAGCTCAGGGATAAAGATTTAAATGCGTCCAGCAAAGACAATATTTTAAGCTTATCAAAACAAGTTGTTTTATTTACAGATCAATGTTTCAATATTCAACACTGGACGATACAAGTTGTTTTATTAACAGATCACTGTCTCTCCGTTCTTCGATAAAGAAGAATGCGGAGATGCGGTTGCATCTGTGGGTCTCACCAATGGCTCACTAGACAAACCAACCATGCAACAGAAAACCTTAGCAGATGACATGCCTTTATATTGAGGTTATCTTCTTATAGAAGCTTCATGGCACGTCATCTATACAATCCAGTAGTCGTAACCTTCGATAACAGTGACCATGTTGTGCCGAAAGGCCGACGTTGTGCTTGAACTGGTTACGGGCACGTCGTGGGTGGGCAGAACAACAAAGAAACCTGTTGCAAGGTCCAGAGCTGTGCCCTGATGTCGACGTCTGTTTCGGCGTCATTAGACTCGAAGCACTATCGAGCCGAATGGCTGCTGGAACAGAGGGTGGAGCACTTTTGGGATGCCCCACGTGCTGTGAGGCCAGTTTTCTAATCAAGAATAAAGTAGAATCTTCGATAAAGGCTGTTACATTACCAGATTGGTGTCTTACGAGACCAAAGAATAACGCCACGTAATTGGTTATTAACCGACATCACATCACTTCGGACAAATCAGTAGTTAATCATTAGCCGCAGAAAATGTCAAAATACCTGCTGATAGTTCCCGTGGCTCTATGGTTAAAACACTCCTTCTTCTTTCCCGTAGTTTCCCATTTCCCTTGTACACTCGTAATGCCAAATTCTTCATATTGAAGCCTAGAGTCGTCATCTACTGAACGGTCCACATGCATCAGGCGTACACAAAGCAGCTTCATTACGTTAATTTTCTCTGCCCTTAATTCACCGAATGTAGATATATCTGATCATCATCATCAAGTACCGCCTCCGCAACGAAGGTTGACTGCAACGGAACTCTAAAATCCTCTGTTTGGTGATGCACTCTGCTAGATTGTAAACTGTACATTTAGTGGTGTTTCTCTCCCACTTGTATCTCTACCTCTTGCTTATATTTGACAGTGTCACGTATGTCATACCCTAGGATGGTTGGCTGGTAGGATGTAGATACTTCTTTGTGTTGAGCCCTTTTTAACTGTATATCTTATATAATTTTTTTTATATCAGGGATTGTAACCATAAAACTATTTCTTCTTCTTCAGCGTTCATTCTCAAACTCCCGCTGGATATCTTTTGTAGCAGGACAATGGTCCTACTAGATTTCCAGTATGATGTAGTCCAGAGAATTGAAATGCGTTGTGTCGCCGTTTTATTTGCGCCAATGGCCCGACATATCCGTCTTCGACGGAAATAAAACTATTTGAGATAGCCGATCAGGCAAACCTGTCACCACTATCCCGGGTATAAGATTATATCAGAACATGTGGATATGAGTCTTTATAAATAATGAATTCGAAAATTGTTAGAAGTTGTATGAATATTGAAGGGGCTCCATGTGAACAGGCATATCAACAAATTAGCACACAGATTTGTGTAGTTTTACGTTCACCAACAGACTACCGCACCATGAGATATATAGACAAAATCACACAAATAACAAAATACATTTTCGACGTTTCAACCGCTAGGTCGTCTTTATGAATATACAAAGCAAACGGTGAACAAACAATAAAAATAGTAAAAACAATGGCATTCATCACCAAGGCACTATAACTCAAACAGTAAACAATACGACTTTCAAGGTGACAATGACATACGTGTACACAAGTAGTCACGGAGATGACTACGCGGGGTATACACACAAGTGGGCTATCTGTTTGATCGGGGGTTCAAATTAAAATAACTCAAGTCGGGATGGTGTGACAAGTGGTTTACATACTACAATTGATCATACTACAGAAACTCACGAACAGCTGGATCAGCAACCAACCAATCAACCAAACACACTACAATTGTGTCCAAAATATATAATGTCAACCATATAATGTCCAGTCATCTGTCAACAACTATCAAACTCCTTCAGAACCCCCCCCCCCCTCCGATTCTCTAATTCTTGATGCAATTTATGGACAGTGACCCCCCCTCCCCCGACATGATGTGTATGACTATCACAATACATGCGTCTACACTATGTACAGATAGGCCTACACGGTTTACAGATATGCTCATACCGTGAAAAGATAGGCATACACGGTGTACACATAGACCTACACGGTGTGCACATAGACCTACACGGTGTGCACATAGACCTACACGGTGTGCACATAGACCTACACGGTGTGCACATAGACCTACACGGTGTGCACATAGACCTACACGGTGTATAAATACTTACTGTAAATGCTAAAATTGACAACTTGTATATGACTGAGTCGCGTAGCTATTGCATATGGCGCCATGGACGAACCAAAACTATGGCGCCACGGGCGAACTAACAATATGGCGCCATTAGTGAACCAACAATATGGCGCCATTGGCGAACGAACAATATGATACCCGTTTCCCGTAAGCGAATGAATTTCTACGATCTGATATTTCCTAATAAGACTTTAAGCCAGTGTTTCCCAACCTTTTTTGTACCATGCTCCACCGAAGACTTTCTAAAATTCGGAAGACCCTCTACGTAACATATATATATATATATATATATATGTTACATATGTTATATGTTATATGTCATATGTTACATATGTTATATATATATATATATATATATATATATATATATATATATATATATATATATATATATATATATATATATATATATATATATATATATATATATATATATATATATATATATTCATTCAAAAATTGAATTATTCCCTAATGAAGCCTAATTACAATTTGTTTGAATTGCCCCCCCCGCCCCCTGAACAATCATATTGCCCCATGCGAGTCGTGAACCCCGCGTTGGGAAACACTGTTCTAAGCGCTGTGCTTCGGCGGTATCCTCGCCGCTCCTTGTTACGTCATTGATAATAATTCACTTGTATACATATGCAAAATATAATATATACATTTGTACGTAGACCCTGGATTCGTGATCGAGCACAGTACTTTATTTAACACCATTATTAATCTTGATATGCAAGGTTGTAGATACATCTTCAGTAAATGGGAAGGGGGATCTAAAAAAGGTCAATCGATGATTTTAGTGTGCAATTCCATCATAATGAGATTTTTTGGTGACTGCCGGCATTTCTGATAAATTACTAGTACTAAAAGTCATGTTTTTATTTCTGCGCTCGTGCGTGCTCGTGTATGTGTGTGTGTGTGTGTGGGGGGGGGGAGTTGTTTTACTGTTTGAACATTTCCACCCCCCCCTCTCAATCAGCAGACCTGATGATATGATAATTTACGTTATAAAGCGACTTAATTCACGGACTTCCAGATATATTAACACGGAAAAAGCACACGTCATTCTTAGGGCTTCTTTCGGGATTTCCCGTTTTTAACCAATTCTCACTAGTACAGCTAGAAAACAGGTGCTTCTCCGGCATAGTCTTGTGCACTGATCTCATGCAAGGTCACTTACATCGATTTTTTTTCGTTCTTTTTATTGGCAGGCGACACGAAGTATACAAATGACAGATAGCATCGGCCAAAATGAGGATCGCAATGTCAGATAGCACGATCATCTATTCTGGAGAAGGTCGTTACCGCATATTCCTGCTATATTTGGTATCAGTCGACCCTTTCTGTTACCGCCAGTGTATTGTCATTTGATATATTTAGATGTCTGTACACAATCCAACAACGAACAATCTTAATGTTGTAAAACTGAAAGATTTGTGCGCGTTTGAGGGACTGCCCTAGGTCACGTGTAATATCAGATCCTCTTGTAATTAACTTTTATCTTGTATTTAAAGTATCGATAGAAGGATTGCTATATTAATCATTCTATGGCTTAATTTATAGAATTTTGACATTATTAAAGTGTCACTTGTCATGCAATTTACGTTTTGGTCATTTTTTTTAAATATTATGGCAATTTTTGAAAATGTAGTAGATAACACATACGGCGCTTCATAAATGTGAGTAAATTGTGTTTGGTGTGTAAATATAAACTAAATTATTCATATCGTCCCTTTTGTTTATATATTAAATGTTTGAAGAGAAGTGCGAAATTCAAATTTTCACTAATGATCAGATCTTCTTGTTCTTCTGCGTTCGTTCTCAAACTCCTGCAAATTAGCAGGATGTAGTCCGGAGAACGGAATACGTTGTGTCATGGTTTACAGCATTGCTGTGATATCTGCGCATTTCGGCCTGCCACATCCGACTTCAGCATGGCTGTGGGTCACTGACCCTATATGGGATGGGACAGCCAACTCCATCCCATAACCTCCTTAGTCGCCTTTTACGACATGCGTGGAAGGTAAACAGTGTTGCTATTCTGTGCTCCCCTTTCAGGCCCCGGCAACACACAGGCGTAATGATCAGATGAAAACATTATTTAGATTGTGAGAAAAATACAGGTAATAATGTGTCGTAGTGCAATCAGCGGCCCAAATGCGGGGAAAAAAATTGAAACACTTTTACCTTATATGCACATCGTAAGAAGCGACGAAAGAAGATCTGACGAGTTGATTTAGTTGTCTCATCCGTTATCTGTCTCATCCCTTATATGTCTCATCCGTTATCTGTCTCATCCCTTATATGTCTCATCCTTTAGCTGTATCATCCCTTATATGTCTCCTACCTTATCTGTCTCATCTCTTACCTATCTCATCCCTTATCTGTCCCATCCCTTATCTGTCTCATCCCTTAGCTGTCTCATCCCTTATCTGTCTCCTACCTTATCTGTCTAACCTGTCTCATCCCTTATCTGTCTCATCCCTTATCTGTCTCATCCCTTATCTGTCTCATCCCTTAGCTCTCATCCCTTATCTGTCTCATCCCTTATCTGTCTCCTCCCTTAGCTCTCATCCCGTATCTGTCTCGTCCCGTGGATGTCTCATTTCTAGCTTTGTCTCATAATTTAGCTATCTCATCCCTTAGTGCAGGGGTCGGGAACCTATGGCTCGCAAGCCAGATGTGGCTCTATTGATAGCTGTATCTGGCTCGTAGACAAATGTTCGATTATAATAAAAATGTTTCTTTAGACTGCTTTGATCTACATATTAATTGCATATCAATATTTCATTCTACAAATGAGCTAAAGTCTACTGCAGCTCAGCATCAGAAGTCGCATTAATGGTAAGAAATACTCATTATTGATTAGCAACAGCTTAACAATGTTATTAAAACTAATTCAGAGATATAATTATTGTACTTTTAGTGTTGAAATTACACAATATGCGCACATTTACTTGAGTGTTTAGTTTTAAACATAAGGCATGGCTCTCACAGAATTACGTTTAAAAATATGTGGTGTCCATGGCTCTCTCAGACAAAAAGGCTCCCGACCCCTTTTAAATATCGATAGAAATATCGCTATCAAGATATAAACCATGACAACATTCATTGTGCTCTCCGGACTATTTCTCTATTTTGTTTTCTCTGCTCTTGTTGTTAGGTGTCGCAGGGTTGAATGACGATCGGTTTTTGAGCTTTGACACGTTTGGTCGCTTGATAAGTATTAATATTCTGACATATCATAATGTTGGTAACTCTTTCTATCCATTTTCTTCTTGTTGTCCTCGGTATCTTGCTGTTTCCATTGCCATGGTTTGTACTCTTACCAATAAGAGTTCATTCTCATTAAGTGACCGAACCATTTCAATCTGTTTTTAATATATTTGTTTACAGGTGTTGTTCCAACATAAATCTCTTCATTTCTCACATTATCTTGTTCTTTTTGCAGCTTTTATTTCACAAGTAGTACGCTTTCTCTCTTGTTCTTGTACTAGTCTCTCCGGACTACATGTTATTAATAATCTGTAAGAGTTTGAGAAGGAGCTACAGAAATTAAGAACATTTCTAATAGTAACAAACATATGAACATTTATAATAGCAACACATATAAGAACATTTCTAATAGTAACAAACATAAGAACATTTATAATAGTAGAAAAAATAAGAACATTTCTGATAGTAAAAAAATAAGAACATTTCTCATAGTAAAAAATAAGAACATTTCTGATAGTAAAAAAATAAGAACATTACCGATAGTAAAAAAAATAAGAACATTTCCGATAGTAAAAAAAAATAAGAACACTACTGATAGTACAAAAATAAGAACATTTCTGATAGTAAAAATGGAGGAACATTTCCAATAGCAAAAAAAAAAAAAAAAAAAAAGACAGGAACATTATATTTGAGAATGAAATATTAATTCGACAAACGTCAAACTTAAAATCTCGACCTGCGCCATCAACGATCGATAACAGGTAATACCCGCATTAAAACTGTAATCCAACACTCCAAACTGGGAAGAAGATAATGCAGTTTTGTTAATCACTGGTAACGCACTTGTTAATACACAAATCAACGTTTTAATCAAAAGCCGTTATCAAGGACACAATATAATACACGACCAGTAAGAAATGACACTGTCCACGTTCACATAATAATGGTCATTATTTTTTAATTGAGCACAGCTGCAATTTTACTTTGAATCATTACATTTAGAGTAAAAGAACTTTTAAATTTAATTCATTGTAACTTAGACTGTTTTTGTCATGTTTTATTAGTTTATAGTTTATATTGGCATCGCGCAGATTGTGGCACAGGGCGATAGGGCAATGGATCGCGCTGACGTTTTGAACTCCTTAAGAGATATAACACGCGAGAGTGAGACTAATCTGGATGATGATTTCTTTTCAATGGCTAGGATTAAGGATCAGGGATTGAAATGCGGTGTTGCTAGGTGAACATTTTGGAGGGCGCAGAAGAATGATGGTCAACCAGCATAGAACCGGTACTGTCAGCAGAAGTGTAATGGCGGATACACTCAAGGAGAGATCGGAGCAAATATGGACGTGTCCAGTTTGCAGTAATGATGATCCGACGACTAACTAACTAACTAACTATAGTTTATATAGGCCTACATGGTATTCATATAGACAATTACGAAATTTGACAATTTCTAGTCAATCTCAAATTTGACGATTTTTAGTCAATCCGTCTATCGCCCGCCCGCTTGCCTGCATATCTATATCTGTCTGTTTCACTTGTACCGTCTAACGGCGTGGTTGGGGGGGGGATGGAGTTGTCTGTCTGTGGTCTTTTCGGTTGCATTGGTCATAATCAGCCTATGCGTCTTTAATGTTTCTTTGTTGTCTCTATTAATCTAGTTCTTGGTCTTCCTCTGACCTTGTAGCCTGACCGACTGTTGTATACAAGAATGGCTGATTATGTTAGTTCCATTATCATGACATGACCAAACCTCCCGATTTATTATCACTCAAGGTAGATTTCTCTTGGCCTAGTCATTAATTTCTTCCTGATATATTAATTTCAATGTAGATTTTTCTTGACCTAGTCTTTATTTCTTTCTGATATATTAATTTCTCCGTCTGTATCTACTGGTGATACTTATAGCTGTTCTCAAGCACCTCATTTCATATACTGTAATCTCTTTCGCCAGTGTCAATGGTCATGTTTGACATTGGTAACACAGAGTTGATGTACATATACTGTTTATGAATTGTGGTTTTGTAGCCAAGGAGATTGATATGTGTTTGAGTATTGGTGACAGCTATTAAGTCACGACATTGGCTTTCTGTCGTCATGTTTCGATCTCTCTATTGAGTTTGTCATCCTCTGTATAGACGCTTCCTAAATATTTGTACTATGAAACCTGCTTTAATTGTGTATCATTGACACATACATTTAACTGGCCTGGTGTTTTACTTATCTTCATAGTCTCTTAATCTCTATTTTAGATGTGTTTGTTTGATGTTGTATTGTTCACAGATTACTTGTAGGTGTGTGTCGCTGTAATTCAGTCGTTCGTTTAGTAAGTTGTTTTCTTCATTTGATTTCTCTGCAGTGGTGGGTTCGCTTCTTGTGTCTGCTTATTTTGCTATCCTATCCAGGTATGTTACGAGCAGAAGTGGTGTCAGACGCTTCAGACGCCTGTTTTTACTTCAAATGGATCTGTTGTGCCCTCAGTAGTTATGATTATGCTTTGGCAGATTTTGTATAAAACTCTTATGCTGTGTTTTAATTGTCCATGTATTCCATAGAGCTCTAATATTAGCCACAATTTCTTTCTGTCAACTCTGTCAAATGCCCTTTCTTGGTGAATGAAGGCGGTGTATAGATGTTGATCGCATTCAGGTGTCTTTTTGCTCAGCTGACGTAGTGCAAAAATAGCATCTGTGCATCCTATACCTTTCCTGAAACCAAATTGTGTCTTATCTCGCTTGGGTTCTGTACTCCTCTAAGTTCTATGATTTTTTCATAAATCTGTCCTATGTGGCTGCGTAGAGATATACATATCTACATCCCACACTCTCTTTTGTTGCCCTTGTTTTTCCTTACGGGTACAATTATTGATTTTGCCACTCATCTGGTACTTGTTTTTCTGAACATGCTGCTATCAATATTCTTTTCAACCAGCTTACTTCACTGTCTATGCGACGCCTGGATGGTTTCAGTTGGTATGTCGTTAACGGCTGGTGATTTTCTTCGAGGGCTGTTCTTGATATGTTCCTCTATTTCATAGTCTAGTTGTTCGGGTTCTCCAACATGTGACTATCTTGGAGTGTATGAATAGTTTCTTGCGTTAATTAATGAGTTGTCCTTTAAACAAATCAGAGCATTTTCAGCTACACATACACACTGCCACTGTCCGCCATCTTTAACCCTAGAATTGTTCACTCAACGGCCAAGATTAAAGCAAGAGAGATCGAGGACGATATTTAGTGAAATAATAAATAGTCTAATATTGGAAGCATGGCAATGCGGCAAAGACTAACTTGATAAAACATATTCGGAATAGAGAGTTGCGGAGATCCATGACCGCCTAGGCAGGTCGGCACGGCACTAGATGATGATGGTATCACATCATACATATAGGCACATCTAAAATCAAACAGAAATGTCCTTCAATCACTTGAGTTTCAAATTGCGTTTAGTATTTAATGACAATGTGTAAGACACGGATGGGCGCATATGAAACATATACCTTACATTGTAATGGTAGACACAGCCTGAGTACTGTATTCAAAAGGTGCACATAATTCATAATTTTTTACCGTGTCGCAGCTCTTAACTTCGGATGAAATATCCGGCTGTATCCTATTTCTTTTGCAGATTGGGTATAGAATGTTTATAACTTCCATGAATGTTGGTATCTGATCGCTGAGACACAGCATAAAGAAAGCATTGACCAATTGAGAACACAACGCTAGAACAACGAAGACAAACTTCATGATCTTGAGTGCGTATGAAGACTCCAGATTTTCAGCCGCTTCAGATTCTACATGTAGTATTACAGTGTCTACAATAATGTCACTGACGGTGATTGGTATCCAGCATGTGATATTTGCCACAAGTAGCCCGCACTGAAAAACAAAATGTGAATAAATATTATTAGAATCGATGCAAACACATGTATTCTTCTATATAACACAATGAATTTTAATTCCACACCCTTGTATTTTTAATGATAAGATAATGTTCATTACCGTAGATTTGATTGTAAAAAATGTTTCCCTTTCTACTATTTAAAAAAAACAACAACAATAACACATCATAAGAGGCATGAGTTATGCGAGATACACTTAAGTCGACTCATTAAAACGATGTACTAAGACCAACAAGCAACAGTGAGAGTAGATAATGAAACATCTGATTGGTTCTGTGTGGAAAAGATGTCAGACAAGGACGTGTCCTAGCACCGTATTTCTTAAATGTTTATTCAATGAACATCATGAAGTAATGTAAGAAGTGACCATCACAAGGAGCAGCTTCCATTCACTCAATATCGGCAGGTCACGAGTTACAAAAACTATCTATTGCTCCAGAGCTATATAACTCATAAATATTGCTTCAAAATTGCCGAGTTTTATTCTTCTTCTTCATCGTTCATTCTCAAACTCCTGCTGGCTCTCCCTTGTAGCAAGACCATTGTCCTACTAGATTTCTAGCAGGATGTAGTCCAGAGAATGGAAATGCGTTGTGTCGCCGTTTTATTTGTGCCAATGGCCCGACACATCCGTCTTCGGCGGGACCGAGTTTTCAAAAGCTGTGATTACTCATGTACAGAATATGCTACCTAATGGTAACGGTTTTTTTTTCACTTCTACTGAATTATTAAGTTAGTCATCATCATCAAGTGCCGTCTTCGCAAATCAGGTTTGCTGAAAGGGACCTTCAATATCCTCCGTCTCTTGCTTCGGTAGTACATATTGGAAGTGAACATATATAAAGCACACAAGACATCCATATTCAGAGAACTCTTTACCAATGACTCTGCAATGTATAAAGGGGTATAAAGCAAAAATAAAATAAACATAAAAACACGTCATCGATGACAGTAGTAGCGTTTCTGTACTTGCTATTGCCATTATCTCGTTTATTTTCTGTGTTTATCTTCATATTAAAGTCCCTACCTGTAGTGTGGAGTCTAATTTTGTTTTGTTGTAGTTCTGAGGTATATTGTTTGAATGAAACTCTTCATTAATGTTTAATCTATATGCTTGGTTTTATAAGAGAGACGGTTGTTAATGTTCATCATATAACCAATGTTGTTATCCATCTTCAATCTACACTTTTTATACAAAACTCCCTTTATCAAACTAGATACAAAAAATACTGGTCTGATAATATTGGCTTTCATTGAAAATAAGACTAAAATATCCAGCTTGTGTTAAATTTGTATTTTTCCGGTAGTCATACATACGACTGTATTATAAAATTCACTAGGTTGATAAACTGAAAAGAATTCTATTGAATACATATTCATTTGTTGAAACATCCATCAACTGATCATAGACTGTGTGTGAATGTCTTCAAATAGATCAAAACAATCTGAACAGCATAATGCAGACAAAAACTCTGACAAAAACTCTTTTGATCATCTATGTGCAAGATGATTGTGAATCGGTAGGTTTAAGCGTAAACAGAATGGCATAGAGAAAAATGGCATAGCAATCTTGAAATGACTTAGACGCACACTCGCTAATAAGAAAAGCACGAGGGTTAGTAGGGAAGGTTGGGGGGGGGCCTAAGGCCGCGTATAAGATGTTCATTGCTCAACAAAAGGACGGAGAATAGTTGGCTATATTAGGGCGTATAACCATTAAATGTTATGGGAGATCACAGTTTATGTAATCCTGGAACAAGGATCAAGTGATAAAAACATTTTTCGTTGCTAAAATTCTAACAAATTAATTTTGGATTTTGTGAATGGAATTAATGCAATCATATTGTGTAGATTTTCGTTATACTGAAATCTCATTCATTATTACGGGGGTCTACACTGTAATAGTTTTATAGAACATATCTCTCCTTAAGTGTTCTTAGTTAATAACACCTGCTTATTTGGTAACGCCTGTTGGGTACCATCGTAAACTGTCATCGTTCTAATTCAGGGTGTACAAATCAGGGTCACTGTTTTCTTTTCAGACATGTGGTTAAAGGTAAAGGTATGTACCATGGCAGCAACCTGCCGTCGGGGATGAAGATAACTCATTTACTAAGCCGCAGCAACTATTAGGTGTGGTGGCCAGTTCCCTTTCATGCTGTCTTTAACTACCCTAACTCATGCGTCAGGTACAGCTGAGTCGACTGGAGGAGTGGTCGTGTTAAGCGAGAAATCAACACCCGGATTTTTTGTTGTCCGGACATGGTTTCGAACCTGGCACGCTGTAACCCGGTGATATCAAGCAAGCTCACTGTGAACTAGGCTATGAACTCCTCTTGTGGTTAGAAAGTGATTAAAGAATGTCTGGGAATAGGCCTACAACCTGTCAGTTGTGAAAAAAACATCATTGTCACTACATGTCTTGTCACAATTTCTTAGTCTTCTGTCAAATGATCTCCATAGATGTGAAACAGAAGTTTAAAGAAGAACAGAAATGGCTAAGAGATATTTAAATGTCATGAAAATATTAACATCTGAAGAAATCTCAGAGAAATGAAAACATGAGAATTGGGCTACATTCATGTATGGCTTAGAAACATGGATAATGATCGAACAGCTATAATACAGAATCGATGAATTTGAGATGTAGATGAATAAAAGAATAGGGAGAACGACGTGGAGAATAAACACACATTTTGTGAGCCGAGATAGAGGGAGAATAGACAAACTCATCCTATCTCCATTATGCTTCATTATTTGTGAAATGAATATGGAGACAGTACTTCTCCTTTATGTTTCATTATTTTATAATGCATATGTGCTAATAAGATTGGGAGTCAACAATGAGTGTGGTCATCATCATCATCACCGTCATCATCATCATCATCATCACCATCATCATCATCACCATCATCATTATCATCATCATCACCATCATCATCATCACCATCATCATCATCACCGTCATCATCATCATCATCATCACCATCATCATCATCACCGTCATCATCATCATCATCATCACCATCATCATCATCACCATCATCATCATCATCATCATCAATCATCATCACCATCATCATCATCATCATCATCATCATCATCATCATCATCATCATCATCATCATCATCATCATCATCATCACCACCATCATCATCATCATCATCATCATCATCACCATCATCAGCATCATCATCATCATCATCATCATCACCATCATCACCATCATCACCATCATCATCATCATCATCATCATCATCATCATCATCATCATCATCATGAGCTCAGAGAGAGTACCCGTGTACTCTGTTTTCCCGTGCCATAATTTTTTTTTGGAAATTGTGGAAGCTTCTTGCCGCGCTTACTGAAAGTTAGATTACTTTAAAAATTTCAGATTGCAACTTAACTAGCAGTGAGTTCAACTGTCTAGTGAAGTCGACAGCTTTCTTTGTTGTTGTTGTTCCAGAGAACTTTGCATCGATCTTCGTTCAACTTAGAAGCAGGCACGCCGAAGGAGACAGATTGCAGATTTGATTAAATCCAAGCAGACAAAACTAAATCTTCAGTGGACTTACTGTGGAAATAATGAAGACTATTTAATGACAGAGTATTTTTCTATAATGAATCTACTGGAAAAGGAAACTAGGCCTTGACAAGCTCGCTTTTTGTTCAAACAATGCGAAGCACTCTCATGTCTGCTTAGCATGTAGCATTTCAATTAAGTGTATAGCTGTACATAGTAACATTCTTGAGACTAACGGGATTTGAACCAGTCCGTTCAACGGCTCCAAATCGCCTTGCATCTCTCGTACACGGGTTTTTCCGTACTTGACTAACCGCATCTCCAAAGAAAGATGCGATTTTGTCAAGACATTCAAACTGTGCACTGAAGTCACTGAGAACGGACCAATCTAGACAATGACTATTACAATAACAACGAACATCCCGTACAGGTATTGAAGTATCCTCAGTAACAACAAACATATGATATCCTTATTAGTTCTACAAGGGCCGATAGGTCTTCTTGTAAACATGGATAACATATATAGACAGTACACATTTGCTTCAAATAATTGCTTATACAAGTAACTTCAAGAAGGAAGCCAGAGGATAAATTAAAAATTCTTGAGACTAACGGGAATTGAACAAGTACGTTCAATGGCACAAAATCGCCTAGCAACTATCGTACACTAATCTTTCTTGACTAACCGCATCTTCAAAATAACACAAAGTAGTTGTCCAGAAATTACGTCAATTTTTGACCCACTCTCCTCTTGTCAACAATTGTCAAGAATTCAGATCAACACTCCCCGGCTTAATCATAACAGAAAATTGTTAACCGGAAAAAAAAAAACAACCAGGAAAAGTGAGCAAAAACTTCACGATTTGATTCACATTTAATTTTTGTTTCAAATTCACAAACACATTAAATGTTGTCTACAACAGTATTGCTGGCGTCAACTTCTGTCAAACACCCACCCCTTTCTTGTCAACAACTATCAAACTATTTCATATCCTCTCCGTTGGTCTAATTTATGGACAACCACCAAAGGTAACATTATTTACACTCTTTTATTTATTTTATGATTCTTGAAATGTTGTCTGCTATACATACACACGCACATAATGTCTTTATTAACGGTGACGCGTGGCAGTGTCAAATCAAAGAGATTACCGAACACGTTATTTTGTGATGTATTGTCCTACATGACAGCAGTGAATTGACATGGTAATACTTAAATTAAATTCGTTGAAAAGAACCTCGGATATTGAACAATATGGACGTTGTAAACAAAAGGGAATGATGTGAAACGTTTACTAAAATGTCTCCTATATGGAAACATGCAGCAAGGTTTTGCAAAACTGACAAAAAAAGATTAGCAAAAGATGACATGCATTCACAAACCTTGTATAAAAGTTTATATATATGATACACTATTGCAAGACGTGGTGATGATATTAGGTTCCGTGTAATATCATTATAGAAATGATTCTGTGTGGGAATAAAGGAAATCATTGTTTCGCATTTTGCGCTGACAACTATTTGTTGCATTCTCTAAAAATGGTTTCTATTTTACATAGTAACTTCTAATTTACAGACATATTTAAAGACAAGAAACAGCTTTATATCTATAAAAACAAGGCCAGGTGCTGACTGCAACAGTGATCATATACTACTGGTAGCGAAATTGTGTATAAGATTAAAGAAGATCAAGAGAGCACCAAGGAATATGAAATTAGATTTAGCATTATTGAAATCAGATGCTGACATTAAAGAAATATACAACATAATTGTACAAAATAGATACAATGCCATTGCAAAGATTCAGAGTATTAAGATCAATGGAACATGCTAAAACATTCGATAAACCAAACATCTAAAGGGATAATACCAAAAGTAAAACATACATCAAAACAAAAATGGATGAATGAAGAAATACTAGAATTGATGATAACCAGAAGGAAATATAAACACAAGATATTGGAATATCAGAAAATACATAAGGAAATAAGAGAGAAACGCAAAATAGCAAAAGAAAGCTGGCTGAACAAGAAATGCACAGAAATAGAATTGCATTACAACCAAGATACAACATTACTATATAAGAAAATTGAGATGATAACAGGAAAGAGAACATAAACAGTTACAGGGTGTCTAAAATCTAAGACAGGGCAGGTATTAATGGGAATAGATCACATAGTACAGAGATGGTCAGAATATATCAAAGAACTTTATGAGGACAATAGACCAGAAATAAACATACAAGATAACGGCGAGGGTCCATCAATACTCACAGCAGAAGTAAGGAAGGAACTAAGACACATGAAATATGGCAAAGCCCCAGGTCCAGACAATATCACATTAGAAGAACTACAGCTTTAGATGACTTTGGAGTTGAAATAATCACATTATTGCTGAATGACATATATAACAGTGGAAACATACCCGGTGACTTAATGAGATCCATATTTATAGCCTTACCTAAGAAACCAGGGACCACCGAATTTGAAGAACACCGCACAATCAGCCTCATAAGCCAAATAACCAAAATACTTCTCAGAATCATCATGAAGAGAGTGAGAAACAAAATAAAATCAGAAATAAGTCCAGAACAATGTGGCTTTGTACAAGGCAAAGGTACAAACAACGCTATTTATACCTCGTATATTGAGAACACTAATAGAGAGGTCTATAGGGGTAAAAACAGATCTGTACCTCTGTTTTATAGACTACACTAAAGCATTTGATAAAGTTAAACATAGCGAAATTATACACATGCTAGAGAATCTGAACATTGACAGCAAGGATTTAAGAATAATTAAGAACATGTACTGGCAACAAACAGCAGCAATAAGAGTAGGAAATAAATTTGGCCCTTTTCAACAAATAAAACAAGGAGTCAGACAGGGATGCGTGCTTTCACCAGACCTGTTCTCTTTATACAGTGAAAACATATTGCGTGCAATAGTAGATATCCCAGGAATATCAGTGGGAGGACATAACATAAATAATTTGAGATATGCGGATGACACTGTTCTGATTGCAAAAAGTGAGAAAGACCTTCAAGATTTAATTAATGTAGTAGTCACAGAAAGTAAAGAGAAAGGCCTCTTCCTAAAGAAAACCTATAGCTATAGCATGAAATATGTCGTATGGTTGTCTATGTAATAGCAATTTTACTGCCTCCCCATGCGGTATTCTAGAATTACTGCTCCCCCATGCGGTATTCTAGATGGACTGCCTCCCCATGCGGTATTCTAGATGTACTGCCTCCCCATGCTGTATTCTAGATGTACTGCCTCCCCATGCGGTATTCTAGATGTACTGCCTCCCCATGCGGTATTCTAGATGTAATGCCACTTTAGCGTTACTGTAATAATATCATGAGTTTCTAATTAATTACTAACGAAAATATATTCTTCTTCTGCGTTCGTTCTCAAACTCCTGCAGATAAGCAGGATGTAGTCCGGAGAACGGAATGCGTTGTTTAATGGTTAACATCACTGCTGCGATATCTGCGCCTTCGGCCTGACACATCCGACTTCAGAATGGCTTTGGGTCACAGACCCTATATGTGATGGGACAGCCAACTCCATCCCATAACCTCCTTAGTCGCCTTTTACGACATTCATGGAAGGTAAACAGTGTTGCTGTTCTTTTCTCCCCTCTCGGGCCTCAGATACACACGGGCGACGAAAATATATAATATCTCCAGTGTGTATGTACTGTTCTTGTTTGTTTGTGAATTGTAGGCGGTGAAACTTGTCTTTGTTATGTGCAATATACCATTTTCCTAGAGCTTTCTTTCGTACCCAGAAGACTACAACTTTCGGCGATATGCTATGTTTTGAGCTGAAGCGCCCTACTCATAGTGCGTGAGTTGTTTATAGATGTCGACATCGAAATGTGTGCTATCATCATCGTGTGATGCATACATCTTCAAAGATATCGCATAAAGCATTCATATTATTAACATATCTCTCAACTTCAACTCGTATGTTTTATGTTATTTGTATATCTGCTTTTATACCTCCTTCAGAAAATAGTCTTACATGTTCGCTCTTCTTGTTTCCTGAATATCTCTAGACTGTCTGGTGATGTTGGCCAGGGGGCTTTCATAGTGTTTGATCCATACATTGCCACTTTTCTCAAGATGTTCTGCCATAACTTTTCAACACTATTAACTCTTTATATCAATTATAGTTTTTAAATAGATGTAGAGTTGTAGATTTAAGAGTCATATATACACATTGAGGTGTTATCGGTTTACCGAAACTTCGAACGTATGGATGGCTTTATCGGCTTACCGACACGAGTGTATCTTAGTCGAGGTATTATCGGCTTATTGGCACCGTGAGTGTATCAAAGTGGTAGTTTTATCGGCTTACTCAAGTGTATCTAAGTGGCGGTTTTACTTTTACAGGACAAACATAGATCAAACGATATAAATGATTGACTAATTGTGCTAAGATTCCAAGCAATGACACAGGACATGTATTAAAATATTACTATAATCATTATTGGTATCAAAAACGAGGTAGATGACAAGCGAGGATGATAGTCAATAAAGACTGTGAGAGACTATGCACATATGATTATCCCTATAAAATACGACTAACAAGAACAATGGCAGAATGATTAAATAAATAATGGGGACGGTATAAAAGATTACTATGACGACAGACACATATTCACAAATAGATCTAAATGATACGAAGTTCCAACGGCTGCTTGAATTGTCATACCTAAATAGAGATTATAGAGATTAAATAGAGATTAAAGAAAGACATTAGGCTGAATGAAAACAACCTCATTTTTAACTGAGTTTAATTTATCTTAATACGAGTAATAATCATTAAGTAACATATCCTGAACAGGATATTGCAGTCATCACATGCTTTCGAAACTTCTGTCTATCTTGAGCCAGTGTACCTGCTTCTGTTAGTGTTATGTTCTGGTGGTCTTTGATATTTTTCGTCCATCTTCTTCTTGGTCTCCCTCTTGTTTGTCACCCTGGCATCATCCTCTCCATTATGGTCTTCTCTAGGCTGCCAAGGCGTTTGATTAGCCAAAATATTATAGTTTTCTGGAAAGAACCACGCTGTTTAGCCAGTTTTCATTTTCATTCATTTCTCTCAGGATTGACTCAAGATTATATTAGAGGTCTTTTATTGATCCATTATATTTTCATTCATTTCTCTCAGGATTGACTCAAGATTATATTAGAGGTCTTTTTTTGATCCATTATATTCTGAGAATTTTTCTGTAAAATTTTGTTTCAAATATTGATATTTTTTTCTCACTTTGTTGGTGATTGTTCACGATTCACACCCATATATTGCCACTGCGAATATTCAGCTCCTAGGAATATTAGTTGTGTTGCTTTGCAGCAGCTCAGTCATGTTTTTTTTATTTGTATCAGCTTTTATGCGAGTCTGCTTCCTTCTGACACATCACAGTTACTGCTGATAATAGAACCAAGGTATTCAAAACTGTTTACTCTTTCTAATTCGCTGTTGTTGATACTGATTAAGAACTTTCTAGTGGTTGTGTCGCTTGTCATAATCTTGTTCTTTTTACATTCAGAAATAGGTTTTGTTTTTTCCCTATGTTCTTTAATGTTTATGAGATATTCGAGATCTTCTTGACTGTGTGCCAATAGTGTTTATCATGAGCATATTTTAGTTCTGGTTGCTCGTGACCTACGATGTTGAGTGGGTCGAAGTTATTTCTCTGTTTTCATTTCGTTCTCATTATGTTCCTCATTATGTTCTCTGCAAAAATGTTGAAGAGATATGGTGATAGGACACATCCTTGTCTAACTCCTTTTTCCATGTTGAACGAATCAGATGTCTATCTACTCTCACGGCTGCTTGCATATCTTGATACAATGTTTTGAATAGGTGGACTAGGTGCAGCGGGAAATCAATGTCGTTCATGATGTTTCAAAGTTTCTGATGTTGTATACAATTGAATGCTTTGATCTAGTCAATAAAGCCTGTGTAGATGTCTATAATAAACTCTCTGTATTTCTCTATGATGTTCCGCATATTGAAAATATGATCTCTGGTGTTTCTGCCCTGTCTAAATCCTGCCTGTGCTTCATTTAACTATTCTTCCAGCTTATGTTGGAGTCTTCTCTTGATGACAACAAGTAGTATTTTGCTGGCGTGACTAATCAGTGCAAAGGTTCTATAATTGATGCATCGTGTTAGATTTCCCTTTAAGGTAGCGGTATGTAGACTGATCGTATCCATTCCTTCGGCCAAGCTTCACTTTTCCAGATCTTTGTGCTAAGTTTGTGATAGATGGTGATTGTTGTTAAAAAGACACAGGATGATGTCTAGATGCATTGGTCTGTTTCGGGACTGCGCCTGCTCAAACAGCTCAGGACTCCATTTCTTTGCCCAGCAGTGCGGATTTAAAATCATGACCTATCCACCTTTTTCACCTGGCAGTGAGCACAGAGTGTCTTTTTCCGATTTCCAAACATGAACAATCTGTCATCTTCATGGGTGTCTTTTTTCTGACATCCAGAACTTGATTACTGAAGCAGTTCCTAACCCAGAAGGAGGTATTCTACAATCAAGACATTAGGAAGGTGAAGAGAAGATGGGAGTAGTGCACCACCTTGAGGTGTGAATACAAAGAGAGACTATAAAGTTCGCTCCCATTTTCAGGTAAGTGTCTTCATTCATTCACACTATGTGCAAAACCTTTTGACCATCCCTCGAAAAGGTCAGTATAGAAAATGACAGATCTGAAATCGTGACATAATTGCATAACAAAGTATTAAAGTACTTCCGCTAAAAATGGCCTAGAAAATAAATGTTTTCTTTGTGTTCTACTCGATAAACGAATTTCCTCTTGAAAGCAATGGCAAACTACACGAGTAATGTGTCTATTAATTATATTTTGGATAAAATATAAAGAAACATAACAGCATGGAAATATGAATAGCTGAATGCAGAGTTAACGGTAACAGGGAAA
The DNA here is from genome assembly GCA_034231615.1 of Meghimatium bilineatum. NCBI lineage: Eukaryota > Metazoa > Mollusca > Gastropoda > Stylommatophora > Philomycidae > Meghimatium > Meghimatium bilineatum. The sequence goes on along the minus strand of CM067298.1, from coordinate 116,889,974 downwards.
GAGGGCGCCCAAGACGACGACAGTGAAGTGATACATCAGATTGTTTAAACATGGCTCTATCTACGGAAGACCATCTTGCATAGAATCGTGGAGCGTTCAGAGAATTCATAATGAAGGTCACGTTCTGGAAATAATATATCACATGTTCAGACAGTATTAAAGAAATAGAAAAATATTGGACACTGGTGCAAAATTGTGAAGTGCTCTACTAAAGGGACCATCTAGGTAGTGCCAAATTAAGGAGGATTTGAAAATTCCTGCTAATAGAAAAATATTGCGATTAAGACTGGGACCCATAAAGCATAATTTTCTTGAATAGAATTACCAATATTGTGGGGTGCAAAGGGAACGCATTGCTCTAGGCGGACCCAGGGTTAGCAGTTAATCAAGATCCCAAATGTACCTCCACGCGGTGCACCCTGGAAACAGAAATACAGCAGCTCGAGCTGATTCTGGCCAAATCATTTGGGGATCGTGTCCGAGAATGTGGTGGTAGCAGATGGAAGGCGATTTGACTGCATAAGAGACAGACAATATCTCCGACACCACCAGCATCACTACATATAGCGACACTGTCGACATACAGTGAAGCTAGTCAGTCCAGTCCGAACATTGGAGGGGCGGCCAATGTAAAATGCACGTAAAGATAGATGCATGGCGAGAGACAAATATATTTCATACTGAGTACAATGAAACAATGAAAGGGCAGAACAGCGCTAGAGGGCAGCGCGAACTGCAAATAGAAAGTGAAAAGTCTCTAGGAAAGGGGAACTACAAGCTACGTCAGCTCGAGTCGAGCTTCTAGTTACCTGTGTTCCTTACAGGCAGAGACCCAGACCCATCCATTGGCGTTTGGTAAAGCAAGAAGACCTAACCCAACTCTAATGTCGAGCCTTCCTAAACCGGAAATATGCTCGCGAAGAGAAAGGGTTCCGTACTCGATGCGCTCAGGCACAAAAGGCACAACGATTTAGCCCTAGCCCAACTCTACTGTCAGGTTTTCCTACACCGGAAATACACTTGAAGAGAGAAAGGGTTCAGTACCTGATGGGCTCAGGCGCTATTGGGACAAGGACGCTCAGCTCGAGAACGCCTTGCTCTCAAACGCGTGGTGTGAGACTCGAACTTGGACAAGGGGTACACGATGTCGGTGAACGACACCTCGGCTAAGAGGGCGAAAGAGCCAGGGTCCAACTCCTCTGTTGAGTTCTTCCCCTTAAGGAACCAGGCTCACGGATGAGAAACGGTTCAGTACCCAATGGGCACAGGCACAGCACGTCCAATTACACGAGGCAAGTTCATAGACAGTGGAACACCTCGTTCGAGTCAGACGATAGTAAAATATCGTCTGGGCGAAGAGTCTCCGCTACGCGTGCCTGGAGACAGATATAGAGGCTGTCACAGGCTAAGGGTAGCCCACCCGAATTGTCAAGGCATGCCGAAATCGGATGTGCTAGGCCTACAAGGCGCATAACGGTGGCACAACGTAATCACGCTCCCGGCGGAAATCGCACGGATATCCGTGATGGTTACAATGGAGCGAACGAAAAACAAACAAAACAAACAAACCAATATTGTGTGGTATGTATCTAAAATGAAGACCGCAATTGTATACATATTAGCCACAAAGCATGACATCTCAGCATGAGATCTCAACATAAGATGACGGCTGAGAAATGTAAGAATATTGTTGGCAAGTAATAAATATCTGAAGACCGTGAAGAAGAAAATACAATTCAACATTTCTTACTACACGCCCCAGATTGAACCAACATAGAGTAGACATAAAATAGTACAACCTTTATAATACTATTTCCTACTGTATTTGTGTAACATGTGCAGAACAGCGAAAAAAATGGCTAGAAACAAAATGCAGTGAAATAGAGATGTCGGTACAACAGAAGACATACTTAATACATAAGGAGATAAGGCAGATCACAAATAAAAAAATCTTATAAATGGGGGTGGCTGCATTAAAGATAAAAACAGAAAAATAATATTTGATAAAACAGAAATACTTACAAGATGGGCAGAGTATGTGACAGAACTGTTTGACGACCAACGGAATAAAAAACCAATAATACACAACAATTATAGACTAGCAATAATGAAATCAAAAGTAGAAAATGCAATAAAATCAATAAAATGTGGAAAGTCTGAAGGCTCCGACAATATAACAGCAGACATAATAAAAAAGCTAAACGAATTTCGTGTGGATATTATCACAGAAATTTGCAATGACATATATGAAACAGACGACATACCTAAAGACCAAACATCATCAATATTCATACCACTACCTAAGAAGTCCAGGGGTGTAGACTGTACAGAATATAGAACTATAAGTCTAATGAGTCACTTAACTAAAATACACCTCAAGATAATATATGAAAGAATTAAAAACAAGATAGACACGGAGGTCGGTGAAGAACAATACGGTTTTAGAAAAAAACCCAAAGGAACCAGAGAAGATATATTTAGTATCCTACTAATGATAGATAAATATATAGAATTCCAAAAATGTATCTACATTTGCTTCATAAAGTATAGTAAGGCCTTTGACAGATCCAACATTAAAAATTAATCAAATGTCTTCAAGAAATAGACATAGATGGAAAAGACATCAGACTAATTAAAAATATATATTGGAAGCACACTGCAACAATAAGGTGTGAACAAAGTTATTAATCATACATAGAAATAAAAAGAGGGGTAAGACAAGGATGCGTTTTATTACCAAGCCTATTTAATATCTACACAGAGAATATCTTTAAAAAATAGAAGAAATGCCAGGACTCAAGATCAATGGGAAAATAATAAACAACCTGAGACATGCAGGTGACATTGTTCTTTTAGCGGAAAAGTGAACATGAACTGCAAAGATTAATAAATCAAGTAATGAATATGGGTTGGATATAAATATCCAAAAAATAAAAAACCATGATAATCAGCAAAGACACAAAAGAACAAGAGCTAAACATAAACATACCTCGTACATGGAGAGAAACTACAACAAGTAAAACATTATCAATATCTTGGACACATAGTCACAAATGACAGCAGATGTGAAACATAAGTTAAAAGGAGAATAGGAATGGCTAAAAGTACCTTCATTGACATGAGGAAAATAGTAACGTCTAAACAAATTACAAACAAGTTAAAAATGAGAATTATAAAATGCTACATCTATTCTATAATAATGTATGGCTCAGAAACATGGACACTAAATAAACAATTAGAAGACAGAATTGATGCCTTTGAGATGTGTGAATATAGATGAATAGGGAGAACATCATGGAGGGAGAAGAAAACAAATAAAGAGGTGCTAAAGACACTTAATATGAAGAAGAATTACTGAGAGAAATAAAGATCAGGAAAATAAAATATTTTGGACACATTAAAAACATGACACCTTATTCAAGACCTTACTTGAGGGTAAAGTCAAAGGGAAGCGAGGAAGAGGTAGTCAGAGATACAAGTGGGAGAGTAACATCACAAAATGGACAAGTTACAATCTAGCAGAATGCACCACCAAGACAAGAGACAGGGGATGTTGGAGGTCTGTTGCAGCCATTCTTCGTTGCGGAGACGGTACTCGATGATAATGAAGACTGCATTGGTCAAGCCTGGTCAAGATTTCCTAAGAGATCTAATAAAATTAATTAAGCAATTTAAGATTAGATAAAAAGCTGTAGTGAATCTTTAAGCAACTTCTGTGACAGTACCAAAAGATACAGGTGTGTTGTTTTATACAGGTGTGTGTTGCTGTCTTGTTTGTGTTATTTGTTTGCTTCTATAATTTCTTCTCCAAGATCTACGTATATGTCTTAAATACTTTTCCGCAAGTACAACATACCTTTTCAGGAGTTACTCAAACCTTTCTGAGTTTCCTTCACGTAAATTTAAGTAGGAAGCCAGAGGACAATTATTTAAAAATTCTTGAGACTAACGGGAATTGAACCAGTCCGTTGAAATATCCTCAGTAACGCAAACATATAACTGGTTCAATTCCCGTTAGTCTCATGAGTTTCCTTCTACTTGTCATTGTTTAGGGTTTCCCAAAGTGCTTCTCAGGACTAACACTAACCCTCCTGTGTTTATGTTAACTAGTTCATCCCTATCATGACTCAGTCCTTTTCAGAACTTCCACTGAATCAAAGACCAAGACTTCCACAAGTCATATTTATGGCTTCAAAAAGTCCTTTTCAGGGCTTCTACACTTCTCCAAACACGAATACACCATGGACGCTTGAACAGAGGAATACTAACTGAAGATGTCTGGCACAATGGGTTTTCTTTCGCAATAATTACACTCACAATAATCTAGTTTTGTCCCAGACCATAAGGTCGAATAAAGATAAAAACCAAATGTGCCTGATATAACCAAAATAGAGTCTAGGGTAAAAGTGGATGGTCGTGTGGCATGCCTCGGCAAGTAGAGACTTTAATCCCATAATTAACTAACAGGCAGATGATGTAACAAAAATTATTAATTATCTAAATGAAAAGAGAACATGCAGAGGACTAGCTTCAGTCTATTCTAGTTTTCCCATATATACTATGTCATTTTTAACAAGCTAGTATGTACTGAGAACGTCGCTCTGGTACGTAACTCCGTAGCTAGAGCGATGATTTCCAGTAAGTTTAGATGGCGAATCGAGTATATTTACCAAAAAAAGACCAAACAATAGACCAAAAAAGCACTATAAGCTTCAAAGAATTCAATATTCATATCAAACACATTTATCAGACAATTTTAAGTATGACTAACAATAAAATAAATAACTTCTTAAAAGATTCTACCGTACCAAATATTTTACCAGCTTTCGTCTGTGTTTGAGAGTGGTGTTGATTCCTTGCTCATGGCTCCATAACTTGTTCCTCAATCGAAATAAGCAGACACTGCATACAATTTGAGGAACTAAAAAAATCACAACTAAATCAATATACCGGCTAGGCAGATCGTCTTGAGAATCCTCCATTAGGTAACTGCATGATAGATGATTATACGTGGTTTGTGTGTCATTGTTGTCACCAGAAACTGGCATGTCTGTCGCAAATTCGGATGTTTCACTCTGTGTTTTGATATCCTCATGACTTTGCTCATCAGCTTCATTGAAATTAATGAATGATTTCGTCGCAAATATGAAAGATGCAACCCAAACTAACAAAACAATCACCATAACTCTAGTCTGTGAATATTTTCTTCTATATTTGACCACTATCGTGTGGTAAGTGTCTACAATGAAGACCGCTATTGTGTACATATTTGCTACAAAGCATGCCATCTCAACATACATAATGAGACGACAGCTGAGAAATGTAAGGGTATTGTTGGCAAGTAATCCATAGATCTCTACCGATGTCGACATTGGACCAATCAGAATATTATTGATACTAATAGATACGAGAAACATTTTTGTGACGTTCATCTGTCCCCTTGTGAACATCAATCGAATAACGATCAGGTTTGTACTCACAATTAAAACCACCAGAAATGAGTATACCACAACCTGTGCATAGAGAGGTACTTCCTGAGTTTCTTCCATCTTTAAGTACGCCTGTTATTGTATGGTAACATTTGCAAATATTAATGTATAATACAGTTACTTGAGATCTACCATATGGTAAAATTTCAGGAGATCTACGTTATAGGAAAGTTATCTGAAATCTACTTTATAGTAAAGCTATTTGAAACCTACTGTTTAGTAAAGTTAAGTTACTTGAGATCTGCTTTATAGTAAAGTTACTTGTGATCTACTTTTTGGTAAAGCTACTTGAGATCTACTTTATAGTAACGTTACTTGAAACCTACTTTATAGTAAATTTACTTGAGACCTACTTTATAGTAAATTTACTTCAGATCTACTTTATAGTAAAGTTACTTGAGATCTACATTTTAGTAAAGTTACTTGAGATCTGCTTCAAAGTAAAGCTACCTGAGGTCTACTTTAAATTAAAATTACTTGAGATTTACTTTTTAGTAAAGTTAATTGAGATCTACTTTATAGTAAAGTTACTTGTGATCTACTTTTTGGTAAAGTTACTTGAGATCTACTTTATAGTAAAGTTACCTTGAGATCTACTTTGTCGTAAAGTTACCTTATAGTATGTAAAAAAGTAAAGTTACCCATAGCATTTATTAATGTCGTAGGGGTGTGAGATGTTAGAGATCTCACATTTCAATGGCTCTGCAAATTTGGGTGGTAGCCATCTTCTCTCCCACGCAGTCTTTCCTTCCCAGATTAATCCGGTACCCATTTTAGGGCTGAGTCGACCCGGGAGTTGTTGCCTCAACTGGGGAATGAACCCAGACAGAACCACTTATATGCGAAGCCAGTGCGCTAACCATAGCGCTACGTGGTTCCACTTTACATTATAGTATAGTTATTTAAAATATTTAAATTTTTAATAGTAAAATTTACTTGAGGTCTACTTTATTGTAACGTGTTTTGAGTTGTAATTTATAGTAAAGTTATTTAAGATGGACTGTGCAGTAAAGTTATGTGAGAAGGAATGTATTATAAAGTTTCTGGAAATGGACTTTACGTACACGTGGCTACGGTCAATTCTTTTACAAATATCCATTCCATGTTTTCTTTGAGGACAGAAAACATGACATTTTGTAAGAATGATGTCTAAATATATTGACACTGGTAAGAGACCTACAAATCTATGAATAATGGGTATTTAATATAAATAAGACACACGGGAACAAAAACTAGTTTGACATACCGTTCAAGAACACATGTAGCATCACTTACTAATGAACAACTAAATACTTAAAAATTAACAACAAAATTAGTTATCTATGAGTAACAAAAGCATCCACATAATTTTAATACCGATAAGAAAACCTGTAACATCAGCTACTAATGAACAACTAAATAATTTAAAACTATCAAGAAAACAAATTATCTATAAATAATGAACGTCTAAATAACGTGACGCACCGGTAAAATGACTACTACATTATTCTCAAAGCTACATATCTACTCGTAATAGTACTTAAGATGTTCGTTATTGGATACAAAACTACAACATATTAAAACAATGTATGAACGTCTATAGTTCATTATATATAATATAAGCTTAACATATATTGCTGCCACGCCGCAGACCTGTATACGATTTAGTATAATCGTTGGCGTGGTAGTCTCATTATTATAGTCAGAGAGCAATGCCGATGTCTGGATTTGCACATTTCTATACAATATTTCTGATGTAAAATTTATTACAAGAATTGAGAAATGGAATAACAAATGGTTTTGTTAAAATAAAACGCGAACAAAACATGAATACAATAGAAATATCATTAGGAAATTATATGTCCATGAAAGATTGCTGTTTATGAAAAGGTAGTGATTAAATATTGATGCAAGACTCTGCAATTGAAATATTAAGGTTAGGATCTATAAATATATCCACTGTTGTTGCAGTTCCCGCAGGCGAAGAATTCCACTCCCCCGTAGAAGGAATTTATGCTCTCAAAGAGAGAGCTTCAGATTCTCCCATTGATATCATAACTGTGTTAAAAGAGTTTCTCCCCATCGAGGCCAACTCTTTGCCGCGGAGATGGGTCTTAGTTCAACCAACAGAAGCTGAAAACTAAGGCTGGGCAGGAACCCTAAAAAAATTGAGGGAGACCTCCGTCTTGTCTAGCAAGTATATGTGCTGAAGGCGCAGGCAACCAGATGAGAGGCGTACCATTGTAATCTGGTTGCCATGCACCAATCCACACAATGGGAATACGATTGTATCTGATGTAACTTCATATATAGGCAATATATGCCGTAGTCGTAACCTTCGATAACAGTTACCATGTTGTTCTAACAACCGACGTTGTGCTTGAACTAGTTGCTGGCACGGCGTGGGTGGGCGGAACAACAAAGATACCTGTCGCAAGGGCCAGAGTTTGTCCTGATGTCGACGTCTGTTTACACGTCTGTTTGCATTAGACTCGAAACACCATCGAGTCGGACGGCTGCTGGAAAAGAGGGCGGATAACTTATAGAAAATCCACACGTTCTGTGAGGCCAATTTCTAATAAAAATCAAGAATATAGGCAATTTACATTAACTAAAGAAGTGTTTCTAAAGTAAGTACCACCCCGCCCCCCCCCAATCTCATTTAAGATGGAAATAAGAATTTCTCCAGAAACATCTGATATAATTGTGCCTACGTTATTCAGAACATAATACCAATGTACATGAGGAAAACACAATACACACTCAAGGAAGTCAACAATAACATCTCCTGGCAGTGTTAAGCGTCGCAGATATATGTGGTTTGAAAAGTGATGAGAAATTATGTGGGTTTTTTTTCAAGACAGTCCTGAATAGGACAGTTGATGATTGATTAATAGAGATTAGAAGCAGAAACGGATGAAGGAAAATAATATTAGGTATGTTGATTATCTTCTTCGCACACCAGACATCTTCACAGGTGCTCAGATCTTCGCTTCAGTAAATTTTTCAGGGTATAATGGCTGATGGTTTGGGTTATATGCTGGTTCAGATCTCTTTTTGAAATCTATGTTTAGTGTTCTTAACGGGCCACGCCTATCATCAAGCGAACTCCGGTACTCGATATTGACCCATGCTCATGTATCTGAAAATCATCTACTCGTGAGGACTCACAAAGAGCAATGAGCATAACGGCTCGGTTCATTGGCTGATCATTTGTTATGGTGGCAAGGCTTGCTAATTTTTCGATACGCTCGTTTCCCTCGACACCCTCGTGTCCGGGGCCACAGATAAGGGTGATTTTTCACGGTGAGGCTCATATGTTAGTTCTCTATAAAAACGCTACCAATATTCTGCGTACGTCACTTGTCTTGACTTTTTTTAATCATATATATTGAGTCATTTAATATGCACCCATGGGAATAGACTTGCGATTCCATCCAGTTTAGTACCTTTAGAGCAAGCACTTCCATCGTTTGTTTGTTGTTTGACTGCTTGTTGTTGTGGCGGATTACCGACCCGTCCGTGTAAATCACAACATCTGTATAATCGGCATGTTCGCAGATGAGTACCTTACTCCTTGATCTAAGCATCCACGATCACATAGTAACGCTTCCTGCAAATTCTAGTGAGTGTAACGACTGTCTTAACTGTCTCTTGAAACACCATAGAAATAGACATCCATTCATCTCAAGGATTGACTCCTTCTTAGGCGCAAATCTGGTTAAGGTATCCTTGGCGTTCCCCATCCAGAATTAACGTGTCTTGAGCCCCCTTTCCTTAAACGAGAGAGCTCACTGTTCTGTTTAGTGGATGATCTGTGTCGGAACTCAGTATGGGGTATGGCGTGGGAATGCCACACATCAAATCTATGAAATATGCTCGGAAAATAACGGAGGCACATCATAGCCATACATATAGTTTCCGTGGTGCAATCATGAATGATCATCATCGCTTTGAATTCACTACAGTTTCCTAATCAAGCCAATGATGGAAGGTGAAATTATTTCTACAAACAGATCAGTTCAGATAAAACGATACGGTATCCCTGGTTTTTAATCCACTGATCTGACATGGCAGAATTAAGACGAAGATAAGGGAAAAGCCTTCCGTGAGCTACAGACGGATGAAAGCAACTTAGATGTCAGGTAGAGGATTATTACCATGGTCTATGTACGCAGGTTGAGTAGAATGATAGCATTCAGATCACTGCATAGACGTCCAGACCACTCTTGAATGTTCGCGGAACACTAACCCAGGTCATGATGGTATATGACTTCACCATCCTTAAGGAGAGAGACATAAACGAGATGGTATATAAATGGCCTCAGATGGCATAAACATATAAAATATATAGTAGACTGAAGCAGAGGAGCCCTAAACATGCTTAGGTACATGAGTGGTAGCGGTTGGGGAGCGTCGACTAAGACAATGACGACGTTTTATAAAGCCTTTATACGAGGTAAACTAGAATATTCCAGCATTGTGTACGAGTCGACAGCACCAGCCAATATCTCTAAAATAGATATAATTCAAAATAAGGCTCTCTCAACAATAGCTAGGGCGACCAGGGGAACATCTGCTGAAGCAGTTCAAGTAGCTCTAGGAATAATGCCATTATCCCTAAGAAGGAAAGAACTGAGACTTAGCTACTGGTCTAAAATAGGAAATGATACCACACATCCTGCATATAAATCATTCAATAGCTTTGATAACACAGGCAAGTTCTCAATTGAAAGCTACCGAACACCAGCAGGTTGGCGATCAAATGCAGAGCTTGACCAAATACCAGAGCTTAGAGATTTAATATGTAATCAAAACCAATATAAAGCAATAATACCCCATTAGGAATTAATATCACCACAAACTGACATTTCCTTATCTTATATAGGGAAAAAAGACCAAAAATAGAGATTCAGCTAAAAATAGAGCAATAAACCACATAAATGATAGAACAATAAATAGTCTAAAGGTATTCACAGATGGGTCCAAAGGAGAGGAAGGCCCAACTGGTGCAGGAATAGTAATACCTGACAGGAACATCAATAAGAGCTTTAAATTATCAGAACATACATCAATATTCACAGCTGAACTAGTTGCAATTCTAAAAGCACTAGAAATAATAAATGATAACCCACCTAAAAATTTAACAATCCTGACTGACTCATTATCATCAGTCCAGGCTATTCAAAATAAACATGACAGCCAAAGGCCAGATATAGTAGAAGATATACTACGCATAACACCAAATCTAGTTCACGTTGGTACGAGGGTTAATGTAATGTGGATTCCAGCCCATGTCGGAATACCAGGAAATGAAGCAGCGGACAAGGAAGCCAAGAAAGGACGAACACAAGGAACAGAAATCCAGGTAGGACTTGGCAGATCGGAAACCAGAAGCATAATAAAGGACACAATACTTAAGGAATGGACAGAAAAATGGGACAACAGTGCAAAAGGAAGACATGCACATGCAATGCTAAAAGGACCCACTAGGACCACTCAAATCAAGGAAGAGCTGAAAATCCCTGCCAATAGGAAACTACTACGACTTAGACTGGGAAAATCATTACATTATATACTTAAACCAATATGTGAAGACTGTGAAGAGGAAAATACAATAGACCATTTCCTACTCCATTGTCATAAATACAACCATCATAGGCAAGACCTAAAAGATTACTACCTAAACAATAAAATACCATATAAATTAGAAAAGGTTCTGGGCCATGATGTACCACCAGATAGGCTAAAACTAATTAAACAATTTATAACCAGGACTAAAGCCCTAATTTAAAAATCTAAGCAAGTCAAAAACTAAATAAGTCATTGTTTGTCATCAGTCTTTCTACAGGTCTCTCTCCACAGCTTTCAACAAATAACAAAGGAGGAACGCTCACCACAGGATACGACTGGCAATATGGACAATTTTTGGCATAATCGCACGCACGGTTTTTCAAACTCCCCCAGGCATTAGTGTCACTCTTAAATAAAAAAGCAATACCACCAGAAATAAACAGTTTAATACAACTAGCAACATAACAATCTTTTGCAATAATAGCGCGCACGGTTCTCAATTCGCCCAGACCATAGGTCACACTTAGATAAAAGGCATCTTGGCCACAAATAAACATCAACTCCACCTAGCAATATAGATAATACATAGCAATAGCACGCACGGCTTTCCAAACACCCAGACCATTAGGTCACATTTAGATAAAAGCTAATACGGCCTGATATAACCAAAATAGACTTCTGTCTTAGGTTGAAAGGGTCGTGCCTCAGCTAAGAGACTTAATCCCCCATTTAACAAACAAACAACAAACAAGAGTTTTGGCTGCACAGCTAACTATTGGCACTAAAGAATCCCAATAAAAACAATGCACAGAGATGTGGATACCGATTCATAGCGATGCAGAACATAATAGTCAAACGTGTTGAGAAGATGTTCGCACGACACCGCGCTCGCGACTTGGCCGAGAGGAGAGAGAGAGAGATAGAGAGAGAGAGACAGAGAGAGAAGAGAGAAGAGAGCATATTCCACAGAAAGTATAGACGTCAAAAAGAAACATGAAGCAACATTCATGTGTCCACATGTGACATACTCGATGGCTTCTGCGCAGATCTGCAAACGTGTGCTGTTGCGACTGACATAGAAAATGCGTATACCAGAGTGCCGTTCGAGTACTTTATCAACATGCTCTTGCTCTTTCTTGTTGATCCTTTCGTCGACAGATGGATATCAGTGATATTGTTCGAGAACAAGGTGGCTATCATGTACGTTTGTTGGACATTTAGGCTACTAACAAAACGTCAAAGTCTAACACAGTGATCTACTTTATCACTCGTAATATTCAATGTGCACACCTTGGCAATCACACAGCAATAGCTTGACGGAAGAGGTAGGACACTGTCGTTTGTGGAAGATATTCTGACATTTAGACAGGGAACGGTAAGAATAGAAACTGTCGGCGCACTGCAGAAAGAGCTAGACTGTCTATGCCAACGTCTGTGATCATTCCGTGGCAGTAATCAACTAAACAACGGCAGCAGCATCAAGGTTTTCTCCTAGCACTAGCCTTATAAAGTCTACAACACCGACCGTGGCCATAAGAGAGTACAATGTAATTTGGACTTAATCTCCACACTACATATGTGTGCGATGTGATCGTAGTTTGTGCTTTCGGAAAAAAAGATGTTATCGCAAAGGGTCTTTCAGCCCTGAGATTGATGGCAACTGGTGAAACAAAATAATCAAGGCTCTAATCTTATATGGATCGCTTGACCTCCCTGTCATTGAATACGCCCGTGCCACTATCACCGTCAGGCAAAGGAAAGTATGGCATGATAATATCAAAGACCGGACAAGATTAAGTGTCTCCATACTCAAACGACGCGCTGAGACAGGGAGGGATGGCAGGATTTTTGTGTTGATATTTGTAAAATGGTACCCTTTCGATCCTAAGTAGTTGTGGGTTTGATGAAGATAATATAACTGTACATACAAGGTTGGTCGTTGAAAATGACGAGTTATTTTGAGCTTGCAATTTATAGCAATGACAGAACAATTTATGTAAATATAAATTTATGTATATATATTCGTCACCTTCCTCTACGCCAGTTTGATCCCGAAACGCGGGAAGTGTTCTGTGCCCCCATTCTTGTTACTTACAGACGTGACCTCTAGGATCTACCGCTCCGGAGTAACTTCCAGCCTGAAGTTCCTTATCATTTCGGCACCATCAGCTACAAACACAGCAATTGCTACGCCTATGCCTATGCTACCCAGACCCGGTCTGTCACATTCCCTGAAGTCAACTTCACCATAGAGAAGAGCTTCACATGTGTGTCCTGCAGCGTCATCTATGCGATCATATGCAAGGTTACGCCATGGCACATATAAGTGAAACTGGAAGGGGGGTTGCAGATTGATTCTGTGAACATCTGTATAGCATTAAAAACCATTTGGGTTATCCTGTAGACGTCCACGTCAATGGCATGGATCATCAGGGGGCCCAGGATATTTTAGTTACGGCCATTAAATTGTGCTTCTCTGACGACCGGCCCGGCATGCACATGAGAACCGCTTCATTTACCAATATGGCAATCTTAAACGCGACGGTATCAATGAGCGCCTGTCTCATGTATGATTCTAGTTATTCCATAGGTTCTATTTTATGAGTGTCACATGTATGTACTCCTTTTTATGTATTACTTGTCCGGTTTCGTTGACCTCTTCCGGCAATTTACATTACACATGCCAATTTGAACGTCCATATCCTTACTGTCCGTTGTCTGTTGTGCGTCTTAATTTTGTTTTAATTTCTGTCTTGATAAAGGCCTTTTAATAGAAACGTCGATTTGTGTGTGTTATTATATGTGTCTTTTGTGATTAGCAAAACGTCATTACCCTATTACTAGTAACTGATTGTTCCGGGTCTGTATTGTTTGACAATGCAGTGTGGTCTGTGTTAGTTGATAACGCAGTGTGGTCTGTGTTGGTTAATAACGCAGTGTGGTCTGTGTTGGTCTCATCCAAAGATGCACGCGTTTGAAATTCGTAATGTCCACATTGTTCGCTGTTATCTATCCTGACGTCTGTGCTCTTGGAGCCAGTCTTGTCAACTCCTTCATTACCCGAATCTTCAACATAACCATGGAAAAATATCAACGTAAATTAATTAAAGAAAACTTTGGAGACAAACCCCATCCCATAATCACATAGTGGTCAAGAGGATCATCGCTCGTTATTCTATATGATAGAAATAAACAGATTATGAATTTAGTTAACAATTTATTCTGTCCAATGTAAACACGATGTAAAACGTCGTTAGAGAATCGATATTTACAAATGACAGGCTGTACGTTATAACAGTATGAAGGGATTGTTATCAGAGACAGTGCAATCAGTCCGATCAATTTGTTAGGCGCACCTTCAGAAATATGGGTATACTTTTCCAGCAATTATGTTGCATGTATTATCGATATTAACAATGTATTTTGTCGTTTGACACCTAAGTTCAAGTCTGCCCTAACGATCAAATATTTTTGAAAGATAAATCAGATTCGTGTATTCAAAGACGGAAAGAATGCCACGAGATACTGTACAATTAGAACATATTTTTGGGTCAAAAATAACGTGTACTTTCCATTAATTCCTGGCAGACACAATAACAAGTGTCAGCCAAGGTCTGAAAGGTGTTGTGTACAGGGATTTGAGCATAGTGTTATAGCTACTGACATGAATTTATTACTCTAGCTGAGAATATAAAAAGGAGAGCCAAAAACAACATACAACAATATAAAATCACATATTTATGTACTTGGGATGTAGACAACGTTTGAGGTTGTAGTAAAAATAATTCTATTACTTTACTGTCCGTATGTTAATCAAGTTTTTTAAAATAAATATCAATTACGTGCATTTCTTAAAGATATATTTCAAGATATTTTCCAATCTAACATTTTTTAACGGAATCCAAGACACATACGTGTACACAGAATTGACTTCAATCTTCTTCTTCTCGAGTGTTATCTCTCTAATGAATAACATGAATCTTGTGGGATTGCCGCCGCGGAGCATGAAGTTGATTCGAAACCAGCATCATAGCACACAGGACATTTCCAAAAGTGCTCTGCTCTCCCTTCTAGCAGCCACCCAAGCGCATGCAGACTCAAAGTCCGAGAAGCTACCCAAGTGTATGCAGACTTAAAGTCCGAGAAGCTACCCAAGTGTATGCAGACTTAAAGTCCGAGAAGCTACCCAAGTGTATGCAGACTTACAGTCCGAGAAGCTACCCAAGTGTATGTAGACTCTTAAGAAGTCTTAAGAGAAATTTCTCATTGCCTTATATTTTTTTTAAATGCTCGTCTCTATGAGAATACTTGTGCATATGTACGTAATTGACATCTTGGGCTACTGTTTAATGTATTGCGTTTAACGCTTTTATGATAGTTCTATGATTATTTTTATTGTCTTTACTGTTTTAATCCCCACTGTTTGTCTTGAATATTCCTGAAAAAGGCCATAAAGATTAAATGTTGACACTTTCTTGTATTCTATCATTTGTATTTTTTCGTACCAATACCTTATAGTCTGATAGTTCGTACTCTCATTGCGAAGCTTATCAAACTTGTTGTGTTCTACGCAAGTATTTTTTTTATACATTTTTACAGTAGTCTCACTTATTATCGTTTGCCATTTTTATGATTGTCACTGACGGTCGACTAAAAAAATTCACAAAAGTGAACAATAAAAATTATTAGAAACGCCAAATAGCGTCAATTTTAAATGATCAATGTCCATATGATACGCGAGGGGCTCCGTTCAGGTCATGACCGATATAGTGGTGAACATAAACAGTTACAAATAAACTATGATTAATTCGAATCAGCAAACAGTTTTACTCAGTAGCATTGATTGATTTAACAGTTTCCATGGTCACAGAATACAAACAGAATTCAGAGCAAGAGTGCACACATCTCTTTTCAGTGGTTTTCTTTTAAAGGGAAACAATTTACTTTCTACGTTTAGTAAGGGAATTGTGCTTGTATACTTATTTACCTTATGTGATTGTTGTTACTTGTAAAGTATAAACAAGGTAATGTCCGATAATTAACTGCTCATTCTATTTTTTACTCTGAGAGATTTTCTTACATAACATAATTACCTGGCTAATAGTTACCTGAAATTAAGGTAAGAAGATAGCGTGAACATTGATGTGCTATTAACATTATTGTATACTCCGACTTCTAGTTCGATATTGAAGTAACTCTTCATATTTTACGTCAAATATTAGGGAGGGTGTATGAACAAATTTGCAAGCTGTTTACAATGGAAAGGGGCGGGTGGGGGGGGGGTGTTGGCAAACGTTGATGTCCACAATACTATTTTTTATACATCATTGTTTGAATGTAAAAAAATTCTTCTAAAAATGAAATACAACATATATTGTACCTGAAATTGTGTTTTCATGGGTGAGAGAAGGATATGATAAAGTACTTTTGATATAGTTAGGTGAGAGGTCCCTGAATTCTTGACGTCGTTAAACTGGTGAGGGTGCCTTGACATAGTTAAACAGGTGAGAGGTCCCTGAATTATTGACATCGTTAAACTGGTGAGGGTGCCTTGACATAGTTAAAAAGGTGAGAGGTCCTGAATTCTTTACATAGTTAAACTAATGAGGTGTGCCTGAATTCTTGACATAGATAAACAGGTGAGAGTTTTCTGAATTCTTGACAAACAGGTGAGAGGTCCCTGAATTCTTGAAATAGTTAAACATGTGAGAGTTACTTGAATTCTTGAGATAGCTAAACTGGTGAGAGGTCCCAGAATTCTTGACAT
Source organism: Meghimatium bilineatum (assembly GCA_034231615.1). Taxonomy (NCBI): domain Eukaryota; kingdom Metazoa; phylum Mollusca; class Gastropoda; order Stylommatophora; family Philomycidae; genus Meghimatium; species Meghimatium bilineatum. The sequence continues at coordinate 116,873,165 of CM067298.1, read as the reverse complement.
AGTTAAACAGGTGAGAGGCCTCTGAATTCTTGACATAGTTAAACTGGTGAGAGTGCCTTAAAGAAGTGAAACAGGTTATTGACCTAGTTAAACAGGTGAGGGGGGTCAATTAATTCTTGACATAGTTAAACCGGTGAGGGTTCCCTGAATTCTTGACAGTTGCTGGTAAGAGGGGGGGGGAGATTTGAAAAATTATCAGAAAATTATTGATGTATTTTAGCAATCAATAATAGGTAAGACTGCTGTAAAACTGTAGGACCTATAACAATAGTACTGACGTAGAACACAAGTTGTGTCGGAGTTTTATGTTGACGCTAGGACTATCGGACTATGTTATATGTTAGAAAACATACAAGTATGAATATACAAGACATTTTCAATATTTCAAACTGAAGGTATTTTTTCAAGAAAATACAAAACAAACAGTGAAAAAAAACAATAAAAACAGTAAGTACAATGAGACACTAGAACGCAGACATTGAACATAATGACGTCCAAGGCCATTTCTCTGTATTTTAATTTGTATTTCAATTTGATTGTGTGTGTTTATTTTGTCCCTGTTTCTTACAAAAAGTCCCAGTAGTTGGACCGTAACGTAGAAAAACGTGTTCCTTTGTTTTATATTATTCATTATTACATTAGTTTTATTATTTGTTAGTTATTAGTTAAATAGTGACATTATTACATTATCCTAGTTATCGCTTCTTGGTTTTGTTATTCGTCTAATTGTCGGAAATCCTCTGACAGTTCGGTTATTTATGGCAGCAAGCAAATTCACTATAAACTAGGCTACCAAGCTTCATTTTTAAATGACCAGGAAATTTAACTCCGACCTACACTGTTAAGCACGTTTCACTAGTTTTCCCTCAAACAAATGTAATTATCTGATTAACCACCTAACGTATTAGTGCCAATTTTTGCATATAATTTTCTGTTTTATTAGACCCAATAAATATATACTTTATATTTGTGCATCAGGTACAATTTTTATAAACGAATGAAATCCCTTGATCTTTGTCGGCATACTAATAATTGTGTATCGAGAAAAGAGAATTTACCACTTCAGACATTATACCGGATACAACCTTAAACATAGTCTGTCTTCTGTTCAAGAGTACAAAATAGGACAATTTCACGTTTAAATCATGCTAATTGTATGATAAACGAATCAGGTGTAAATGTGGTCCCATAATTGACTGTAAAAATCTTTTAAATGCGTGTGAGATGTGTGTTGGCAAGTATATTTTTATCAGCATCATCATCATGTGCCATGCCGGCTGACGTAGGCGTTCATGGCTCTCCACAGCTCTCTGTCCACAGTATTATGTATCAAGGTCGTTGTTGTTTCCTTGCCGTGCCAGTTTGTCAAACTGTCTAACATTTTCTCACCTTGTCGCCCCTTGTCTCTGTTGCCTTCAACTTTGCCTGTTGTAACTATGTTCTCCAAACCTGCCTGTTTCATGAAGTGACCGAAAAAAGAAGATTGCCCTTTTCTTATATTGTTGATTAAGGTCCGTTTCGCATTTGACTCATTCAACACCTCTACATTAGTTTTTCTTGCAGCCCATGGTATTCTCAGCATTCCTCTGTAGAACCACATCTCTGTTGCATCTAATTTTCCACTTTCCAGTTTTTTTTATTGTGCAAGACTCGCACCCATATGTTAGTATAGGGATTACATAGCACTGCAGAACTCTCTTTCTCACCTCTAATGACAAGGTCATATTACACAATATATTTTTCATTTTCCTGAATCTTGTTTTTGCCTGTCCTATTCTGCTTCTGATTTCTGTTGAACGTCTTCCATCTGCTGTAATCATTGTACCTACATATTTGAGTTGTTGGACCTGTTTTAATACTATATAATTCACTTTGATTTTGCAAAGTGTGTTGTTTTGTTTCTTTGAAATAACCATTACTTCTGTTTTCTTGATATTTAGGAAGAGGCCTTTCTCTTTACTTTCTGTGACTACTACATTAATTAAATCTTGAAGGTCGTCCTCACTTTTTGCAATCAGAACAGTGTCATCCACATTTATTAAATTATTTATATTATGTTCTCCCACTGATATTCCTGGGATGTCGACTATTGCACGCAATACGTTTTCACTGTATAAAGAGAACAGGTCTGGTGAAAGCACGCATCCCTGTCTGACTCCTTGTTTTATTTTTTGAAAAGGACTAAATTGATTTCATACTCTTTTTGCTGCTGTTTGTTACCAGTACCTGTTCTTGATGATTCTTAAATCCGTACTGTCAATGTTCAGATTCTCTAGTATGTGTATAACTTCACTAAGTTTAACTTTATCAAAAGCTTTAGTGTAGTCTATAAAACAGAGGTACAGATCTGTTTTTACCTCTATAGATCTCTCTATTAGTGTTCTCAATATATAAATAGCATTGTTGGTACCTTTGCCTTCTACAAAGCCACATTAATCTGGACTTATTTCTGATTTTATTTTGTTTCTCACTCTCTTCACTTCATGATGATTCTGAGAAGTATTTTGGTTATTTGGCTCATGAGGTTGATTTTACGACACATTCGGTGGTCCCTGATTTAGATTTTATATATATATCACAAATAAACGATAATTTAAACCATTTTAATGATACATTTAATTAAAAATGGGGTCTGTACATTTGTTAATTATTACGGAATAATTGTTTGAATTTGTGCATACATTTTTATTAAACCAGAAGAAAAGAGTAACGATACTATTCAGATGTGGTCAATACTGTCATGGAACATGTTTCGAAATTCTGCGACATGATATCAGTCCCTGTGAAGCACAAATACAAAGTGATAATCTGTTACTGTGGACTTGTTCTTCAAGTTTGTAATTGTCAACGTTCATTCACGCCGCTGTCTAATGTTATATCGGTAAGTCAAGTTTCTATCAGTTATCTGTCTCAATACGATTTCTTTAGTTTCCTTGTTTCTTCAAGCTCACATGTTCGTACTTTGAGTTATGATCCATTTTATAGAAGCAAAGCGTGACCATCGACTATTGTAAGACCTGCAGGTTCAGTGAGAATCATCTTTCTCAGATAAAAATGGGAATGTCTCGTGTTTTTTCATTGATCACTTTGTGTCGACAGCCTATGAAGATCACGGGAAAAGTCAAAAGCATCAGATTACCAAGGAATCAGCAGTTCTTACATTTGTCAATGTCATAAAAAAGAAATGACCTACGACCTCCATTTTATTCAAGAAAAGTGACCAGTCACCACGATTTAGAGAATTTTTAAATAAGGTTAAATAGAACACATTAAAGTATATCTTTTATCGTTAGAATACAGCTAATATAATTTTAGCTTACCACATATGTTGTGCGATGATGGAAACTATAATCAGTTAAAACATACCAAATTTGCGATTGTTTCCTATAAAATACTTTTGTGAACGATCTGGGGTTGATATTGTGATAGTTACCACATACTACTCGCGAAATATTATACCAAATGGTAATTTATTATGAATACTGAGATGCGCCAGCATAAGCTTCACTATTTTAGTTTACCTGTTCAGTTTTCCTGTTCTAACAATGAATTTGGTAACGCTTATAACGCTACTAAATCTAGATTTGTTTATGTATTCCACAATTTAATATACACTATACGAACAGTGAATAGTGTAATGTTTAATACTTCTATTAGCCTGAGCAATGAATCTCGAAGATGGCAAATGCTGTCGGAAATCAATTGTCAAGATTTGCAACAAACCGAATTTTTATTACAATTAAAGAATAGTTCGTTACGTTTTGTACGAAGTAAATAAACAAATATTTAAGAAAAAAAGTGATTTCTAAAAGTTTCAACAGATTGAAATTTCTCGTCTTTCTGTGAAATATTTGAACATGTGAAATATTTTTAAGATGTAATATTTATATGTAGTATCTGCAAATCCATAAACAAACAATCAGAAGACATAATTTGTGCCTGTGAGATGTAGATATATATAAGAATAGGGATAACAACAACATGGAAAACGAAGAAAACAAACAAAGTGACTAACAACGCTTAATTTGAACAAAGAGTTTAAAAAGGAACTAAAGATCAAGCAAATAAAATATTTTGGACACATTAAAGACGTGACACCTTGTTGAAGACATTACTTGAGGATTAAGTCGAGGGGAGACGAGCAAGAGGTAGACAGAGATAGAAGTTGGAGAGTAACATCACACGATGGACAGGTTACAGGCTAGCAGAGTACATCATCATAACAAGAGACAGGGGATGTTGAAGCTCTATTGCAGCCAATCTTCGTTTGTGGAGACGGCACTTGATAATGATGATGATGTGCAAATCATATCGCTTCCACACATCAGAGAGTTTAGCTATTAGTATTAGTACTAATAACTTCTAGTCAGATTTCTTAAATGACTTTTCATTTCGAAAATTGTATAATGAGAATGGTGATACATTTGAATGTCGTCATTACAAACTTAAGTAAATCGGCTATCTAAAGAACATTGTTTGAAAATGTTGTGACCTTATTTAATCATCACCAGGTAGTATATTCTGAACAGGATGAAGCAGTCATCACATCCTTTCCAAACTTATGTTGATCGCCAGTCTTCCTGCTTCTGTTACTGTCATATTCAGGTGGTATTTGATATCTTGCGTCCATCTTCTTCTTGGTCTGCCTCTTGTTTGTCACTCTGGCATCATGATCCTCTTCATTGTGATCTTCTATAGGCTGTTATGGCGTTTGATATGGCCAAAATATTGAAGTTTTTCGGAAAGAACCATGCTGTTTAGTCAGTTTTCTCTCAGGATTGCGATATTGGTGAATTTTTTGGTCTATGCTATTCTGAGGATTGTTCTGTACATTTTTTTCCAAATGCTGCTATTTTATTTTTAAATTTTTTAGTGATTGTCCAGGAGTCACATTAATATATTGCCACTGGTAATATTCAAGCTCTTAGGAATGTTAGTTTTTCTGTTTTACAGCATCTCACCCATATGTTTTTTCCTTTGTATTAGTTTCTTTTACGCGATAGCCAATCTCCTTCTCACTTCTTCATAGCAATCACCTTATTTGATACCATTATGAAAGTTATTAAGTCAATGAAAAAAAAGAACAACACTGTAGCATTGAAACTGAGAGTAAAAATATAATGGCTGTCGTTCAGACATGTTGGAACAGTGAAATAATGTCGTCCATAAGCTAGAAATAAACTGTATCAGTCTTATCACTAACAAAAGACCGTACACTCACTCTCCCTTCAACACCGAAAGGTACATGAGGACAGAAAGAAGAAGAAGTCCTATCACTGTGGGCGAAATTTTTATGAAATTTTGGGAAACGAAATTATTTTAAAATGATCTTGGTCGTTGTGGACGTTAACCCTTTGCATATTAGCAGCCGTTAGGAAATGACATGCTGAATGATACATATTTGGATATACCTCTGCAATTTGAAGGGGCAGATATAATAACTGATTTAAATACTTTCATGAACTGAAAATATTATAATAGGCGGTTGGCACTTGTTAGCCATCATGTGCCGGAAATCATTTACCGCCGGGTAGCTACAACATAGCAGAGGCGAAATCTTGGCGTAAGATTGTTAATTACAAAACATTTTGCATCCTATTTAGACGAACCTATCCCCCTTTCTACAATTGAAAAAAGCCAATTAATTGCTTATTGCAATATTTCTAACATCATATTTAGTCGACGAAGGTTTCAGCTCAGCAGTGATCTGAAGCCATAAAAGTTGAGTCGATTGAAATATGCCATAGAGATATGCGATTTCTTGTAACAAATATAATATGCTGTTTTAAAAAAAAAACAAAAAAACCCACATTATTTCAGTGCTAATGGACACCAAATTTTAAACATGAACCAAAATTTTATTTTACGGAATTAATGTTTCAACCTTGGCATGAAGAACATTTCAGACTTTAACACTGAAATGATGTTCATTAAATTTAATTTGGACTTATTCTTTTCCACTGAGGCCTCTGTTTCAGTAAGGTGTATAGCCTCCTCTGGCATCTATCAGAGAACGACATCTCTGTGATATACGTCCGTTTGACCGTTGGATCTGTTGTTGTGAGATGGCTGCTCACTCTTCCCGCAGTGCAAGAGACAACTGTCGGAGATTGGCTGGAGCCACGTTGACTAGCGGAGTTCATCCCATAAGTGTATTGGCTGGAGCCATGTTTCACTGGCGGAGTTCATCCCATTACGTTCTATGGTGTTCATGTCTGATGACATGGCTAGCCACGGAATGTCATGCATGTTGTTATCAGCGAGGAACTGGGCGTTGAGTTGTTCTACATGAGATCGAGCGTTATCCTGCTGCAAAATAAACTCTCGTGAGCATTCAGGCATCCTTCAATTTGCACCAGTTCACTTCTTCCCATATAATTGATTGCCCTCTACCTTAGTACACCTCCACCACTAATGTGGATGAGGCTCAGAAACCCTGCTTTGGGAGTAGCGCTCACAAACTCTGCGGTAAGCTCTTCTCCGTCTATATTGTTGCTGGAACACAAAATATGATTCATCACTAAAACAAACCCGCCTCCAGTCATTCCCTGCAACGTCCATTGACGATGCTGATTCGCCCATTGCCCTCAGTTCTGGCAATGGTGGTCCACAAGAACAGGACCTCTGTAGGGTATTCTAGCCCAAAGATCAGCTTCGTACAGCCGGTTTCTAACCGTGTGATCTGAAATTCGACGAGATACTCGCATATAGTGGACTGTGGATGACGCAGATGTAAATCGATTCCTGGGGTGACGCGACCGGATGAAGTGATCCTCGTCAGTATTTGTGAATGGGTCTTCCACTGTGCGGCCCGTTTTCCACTGAGTAAGTTTATTGAAATTGCCTCCAAAGACGATTAATAGTGCTTCTAACCACATGAATTGTCTCCCACTACACTTTGTGATTGTCCAGTCTGTAAGCGTCAAATAATGATGTATCGTTGTTCTGTAGTGAGATGACCCATACTTGCGCATTGAGTTTTCAACTGAATTTATTCGAAGACTGTCAATCTTTTATAGGAATTCAATACTATTGTCAGAGAGTTTTGTGTAATAGGAATTGTACGTTTCACAGGATTCTCGGGATAGTAAACCAGTCACTAGTTAGTGTCAAAAATGTTGTTTTGAGCTTGACCTCTTTTATTACTAGACAAATCATGAGGAAAGTATAATTCATGTAATTACGAGAAGTTAATGAACAAGTGGACACAGTCGATAGGTTGAAATGATGTCCAATCAGCGAATATATTTTATAAAAGTAACAAAAAAAATGTTGCGTTTCTTTTTTATGGAACAGTTATATCCAAGTATTCAACAGTTACTGGAACAATATTTATAACTGATATCACACTAACACATAAACGTACTAAATATCCATTGCGAAATTAAGAACATGATAATCAATAAACCAAAATCAGAAACATTGAAGATATGCAGAAATTAACCACACAAAACGTAACTAAGTAAAAAATGTAAGTATCTAAGCAACGTGTTCTCGGAAGACGAGACGCTAGATAGAGAAATAGAGACGAGATGTCAGAAAGCAAACGTAGTTTTATATCAATTAGCACAACTGCTGAAACATCAGAACATCCACATGATGTCCAAAGAAATGTTAATAAGCAGTGTTCATACCGACACTGTGCTACCAATGCCAGACCTGGAGGTAAAGCGTGAAACGGGGTAATGAAGTTTTGCTAAATAAAACCAAACACACATAGGCACACTCGCACGCACACACACACACACACACACACGACACACATACACGCACACACACACATACACACACACACACACGCGCGCGCACACACACAAATCGAAGTTTCGAATGAAAGGCCATTATCAAGGATAACATACACGTATACATCACAAACAACAAGTAGGGACAACACAACTTGCATTCACATGTCTAGATCCTGACAGAGAAACTAGAACAAAAACTCGCCGTATGCAAAATGAAGTGACCGAGAACAGCACTGGGGATAACAAAAAGAGATAGAATAAACAATAACAATATAAGAAATCAGATGGAAACAATATCGTGCAATATAGAGAAAAACAATATACATACTCATACACAAGATCAAATGGTTCGGTCAACTAATCAGAATGGAAGTAGATTGATTGCATTCCAACGATAGCCTTCAATAAAAGATCATCTGAAAGGAAAAACAGCAGAAGACACAGACGAAGATGGACAGATTACATAAGAGAAATACTAGAACACCAAGGCTGCATTATGGTAGAAGCGTCACAGCTAGCGAAAGATGGAAGTCTTCGGCTTCCCATGATGCCTAGCGCCACACATGGATAGGACAAGACTAGACCACACTAACATTATTTTGTGTTTTAAGGTTGTAATACATTTTTGCATACCTCATTACTGTCACTCCATATTTCGGATGAAACATTGTTTGCATTGTAGATGATGGCTTATGTAGATGATGGCCTATGTAGATATTGGTTTATGTATATGATGGCTTATGTAGATCATAACTTTAAGCAAAGATACACAAAGGAAATGTGTAAGATGTAAACTAATTTTTAAATATAGTTTACATATTATAATGGTATAAACAGTTCATATAAATGATGATAATTATTGTTCCTTGTTCTAAGTAACATGCATACGATGTACAGTTACTACAGATTACTACATTTGATAAGCTTATATAAGCGTTTCAATCAGACATGACAGACTATATCTAAAACTAGTGAGAAATGATGTGTACACAAGAAAACATACAAATTACAATATACAAATCATATTAAACGTTTCAACCAAAAGGTCTTTATCAAGATACACACAAAACACCACAAAACACGAATGGAAAAATTATCACAACAAACAAACGTATCCAACGGAAATATGGAAATGAGATTCCATTCGTCGTCTTTTGATGTTTTGTGTGTATCTTGATAAAGACCTTTTGATTGAAACGTTGAAAATGATTTGTATATTGCAATTTGTATGTTTTCTTGTGTGCACATCATTTCCCACACGTTTTAGATATAGTCTGTCTGATTGAAACGATTATATAAACCTGTGTAATACGTAATTACGATTGTTGATACGTTTCACGCAGTTACCTTGTATTGATTGTTGTATATTTGATAAGGTATTGCAAATGTTTATAATGATCTTGATTTAGCAGGTATCAACATCAACTGTAGGAAACAAGCCTATAGTAATAGTTCTTGAGAAAGGTATTGAAACCGTGGTACTTGGCCCCCTTCGGATATGGCACTTGATTGCTATCATAATGTTCATCTTGGCGGTAACAGGTATTTAAAATTGTAGAATTTTAACGTCAGATATACTTAGTAACACTATACAATTTACCACTAACAGTTACTGCTGCAGCTACTACTGCAGCTTATGCTACTACTACTGCTGCCGCTACTACTGCAGCTTATGCTACTACTACTGCTGCCGCTACTACTTCTACTACAATTTTCTACTACTACTACTACTATTACTTCTGCTGTTGCTATTACTTCTACTGTTATTACTACTACTACTAAACAATCAAAATTTCAACTAAAAAAACTTTTATCAATGACATAACATAGCAAAAGACGAGCAAATGACGGTACTGCTTATGGTTTTATAATGCCACAATATTAAATTGAAACAAATACCAAATTGAAATATATAATAAATGGTGCTTAAATACTGAGAAATCATAGTCGAAATAAAGCGAACCAGAAATTGATACATAATAATATTCAATTGTGGTTTGTCCATTTCTCATTCGTTTTTGTGTGTTTTCCCGTACTTCCCAAAACTGGATTACCCTATATCATCACTGTTCACTTCTGGGACCAAATTGTGTGCAATATATCTGTTATCGATTGTTAGCGCAGCGATTACTATTACTATTATCGTTATTATTGCTAAATCCTAGAAATATATAAAAAAGTATTGCCGATGTCAACTATTGTGTCCTCGCCATTGTCAACAACTGTAGCACTACTTTAGGCCCACTTCCCCCATATTTGAGGACGTAATTTATGGACAGCCCCTTCAGTTTTTTTTATTGTCTAAAGAATTATTAATCAGCACACGCACGAAAATGCGTTTATTTAATTCCTGCGTTATTCCGGTGCTATCATATGGATGTGAGAGCTGGAAAAGCTCTTTATCTTCAGAAAAGAAATTACTGAGTTTCGAGAACAAATGTCTTCGTATTATAATTAATACCCATTGGAATGAATTCAAATCGAATGATAAAATCAGAGAAGAGACACATCAACATTTCATCACACATGTTATAAGAAAACGCAGTTGGTCCTACATCAGGCAAGTCCTACGCGCAGACACCAACAGAATACACTACCAATCTCTTGAATGGGTACCTACAGGCAAAAGAGCAAGGGGTAGACCAAAAGAAATACTCAAAAGAACAATACTTAGAGAAAGTAAAACAACCAATATTCATACTATTCAAGAACTGCACAGAATAGCTTTGAACAGACAGAATTGGAGAGATCTGACCTCTGCCCTATGCGCTAACTTCAGCGCAAAAGGAAAATGAATGAATGAATGAAAGAATTATTACAGCCATCACCATGGAGTAAAATCCTTGGAGTGAAGATGGAGCTTAGTTCTGCCAAAAGAGGCTGGAAACTAGGATTCGTCAGGCCTTCACCTATATCGCGCAGGTCCACAATCCTGTTCAAACAAACACAGGTAGTGAAGTTCGCGAAACGCAACATGTATACACAAGTGAACGAAAAAAGGACTACAGCTAAAAATGTTATGCTAATAAAAAATGTTATGCTATAATATGCTCGTATATAGCACCATATGACAGAAATTTTTTGGGGGGAATAAATTTACGTTTGTGCCCATATCACAAGTCAACAATGTTGTTTTATCACAAGTCAACAATGTCGTTTTATCGCAAGTCAACAATGTCATTTTATCACAAGTCAACAATGTCGTTTTATCATAAGTCAACAATGTTGTTTTATCACGTCAACAATGTTGTTTTATCACGTCAACAATGTTGTTTTATCATCATTACTATTGTAGATACTTCCGGTCGATGCTGGAGATTAGCGGTTGCCATCTCTGCTTGCCGAAAAGGAAGTAAAGTTTCTGTGTTTCAGTGTTTTCTAGATGGACTATATGATATCTTTTCTGAATAGAACAGATTAGAACACGGTTTAACCATTTGGAGTCACAGAAACGACACAATGGAGAGTTCTCAGAAGTCAGAAAATATAATACCAGATCCTAGAACAGATGACACGTATTTAGAAGAACAGAAATGTAAACATAGACACTAAAGTTGCATTATACAAGACTATTGTTATCCCTATTATTATCCTACTTTTATTTTTTTAATTATTTATTGTTATTATTATTATGGTTGAGTTCTTGTTCATCGTCGATTACGACGGACGAACATAATTATTATCCATGACTGTGCTACCAGTGCCAAATCTTGACAATGACAGCAAAAGACTAAAGAAAAACAGTGACAGCAGAAATGACATGTTTACGAAGAATAAACGGAGTGTCATTAAGATATTGAATTAGAAACAATAACATCAGACAGATAAACAAATCAATACAGGTATTGAAATAAACCATAAAGACAATAGATCAAGTGGTTTTCCCATTCTTCCAAACCACCAACAGACAACAGCCTTGATACACAGGCATAATGGCTATAAAGCCAGAGGCAGACAATGTAAAACATTGTATCACAGAAATCAAATAAGCCAAAGGAACAAGCTTACAATCAGCACACAGGAAGGTCATCTCCAGAGAACTCTTCTACCCCTTACGCCGCAAGGCAAACACGGGCTACAGCGTATAGATATATACATAGATTATGGTTGTGATAAACAACATAGATGTTTATCTTGATAATAAATCCCTTGTTCATGTCATTTTTGAAATACCTACACACGAGCGTTCACATATTGCACAAATACCACAGCACACAATAGTTTAAGTTGTTCATTATATTATATTATATTATATTATATTATATTATATTATATTATATTATATTATATTATATTATATTATATTATATTATATTATATTATATTATATTATATTATATTATATTATATTATATTATATTATATTATATTATATTATATTATATTATATTATATTATATTATATTATATTATATTATATTATATTATATTATATTATATTATATTATATTATATTATATTATATTATATTATATTATATTATATTATATTATATTATATTATATTATATTATATTATATTATATTATATTATATTATATTATATTATATTATATTATATTATATCCTATACACCATCTATATTAGGATATATCCTATTCTATCCTATTCTATCATATTCTATCCTATCATATCATATCATATTATATTTTATCTTATCGTATCTTATCGTATCGTACCGTACCGTTACCGTACCGTACCGTTGTGTTGTGATGTTATGTTATGTTGTGATGTTATGTTATGTTTTGTTGTGATGTTGTGATGTTATGTTATGTTGCTATGTTGCTATGTTATGTTATGTTATGTTGTGTTGTTATGTTGTTATGTTATGTTGTGTTGTCTTGCGTTGTGATGCGTTGCGTCGCATTGCATCGTATCGTATCATATCATATCATATCTGTCTTCTTTCAGTGTCTATCATTTGTTGTTGTTGCAACTTCCGTGTTCCACGAACTCGAGAGAAAATAGAAGAAAATTATCACAAACGCAGGATGAACAAAAAATATATACGCTTGTTGGAAAGAAGTCCAGAGGATCTTCTAAATCCACACCGAGGTATGAGTATTTATATGTAAAGAGTTCTTGTTTTTGTTATACTGTTATACCTGGTTGTTGATACTTGTGAATTGATACGTGTGAATTGATGCTTGTGAATTGTTACTTTTGAATTGGCACTTGTGAATTTATACTTAAGAAATGATACGACCACACTCCACAAACACGAACTCAGTACAACTCAGGCGTAACATCTGGCCTTGAACAGAAACTTACTTCTCCTATTCCTACGCTTAATGGCAAGTACGTATGCTGTAAACCAGCTTCCACGTGGTGATAGACTTGTGAAGTGATACTTGTGAATTCATACTTGTGAATTGATACTTCTGAATTGACGTTTGTGAATTGATTCCTGTGAATTTATACTTCAAAAATGATATTTGGAAATTGATACTTGTGTGAATTGATACGTTGAAATTGATAATTGTGAATTGATACTTATGAATTGGTACGTGTGAATTGATAATTGTGAAATGATACTCGTGAATTGAAACGTGTGCATTATTGTTGTTCTGATTGTTCCTGTGATTAGGAGATTGGAACTACATTTTGGTAAGGGTTTTCGTTTCGTCCGTGAACAAAAAGTTACATTAGTTGCATCAGATCGTCAATCAATCAGTTAATTAATCACTCAATCAATAAATAAATCATGTCATGCATGTAGTAAAAGATAAATAAGAAGGTTGTAGTGGTTAAGTTGGTTGTACCATTCCTAGAGTCTCAAAGTGACGTAGAAGCAACGCTAAAGTCGGGTGCCCCTGGGTGAAAGGTGAATTCTGTCGAGTACACCCCATTCTTAAATGTGCTATCCAGTACATCCCATTCATAAACATTCTCTTCAGGTGTTTCCATGTTATGTTAATATCACTGAGAAAAGTCATCGTCTCTCTTCGTCAAACTTCTCTCGAACTTCTCTATAATCTCTTACCCTGTTGATTTCATGATAATGTCTGTTTTGAAATGCACTTTCTGCCTTCCTCAGAATATTCTCAATCCATTTTAATTTTCTAGATAATTTTTTCATGCAAACACAATCCTACCGTGTTCTTATTCTAACCTTTTCGCTACTGTTCTTAAGTTTTAATATTCAAAAACGTTCTCAGCTGTTTAAAAATTTGCAATCTATGTTGGATTGTTTTTCTCAGTATCATGTCTCTCTGGACAATACAAAAAAAAAGCCTGAAAAAAACGTACAGACTACCCTTTTGTGTGCCTAACACAAATGATGTAATAGCTTTTGATTATTTTTGTGTGCCTTACAAAAGTGATGTAATACCTTTTGATTAGTTTTTTATGCCGTACAAAATAGATGTAATAGCTTTTGATTAATTGTGTGTTCCGTCCACAAGTTATAAAAAGTTACCAGCAAGTACGGAATGGAAATCAATTCAGATAAGAGCAAAATCTTGGTAAACAGCAGAGACACCGAAAACCAGACTAATATCTTGATGAATGGACATAAGCTTGAAGAGGTGAATACCTTCAAATACCTCGGATCCAGTATATGCAGCGATGGTAAATGCAAAGCAGAACTAAAAATAAGGCTGGAGATGGCTTTAGCGTCCTTGTCAAGGCTAACTGTGATTTGGAAAAGCAACATCAGTGTTGGATTGAAAATCAAACTGTATAGGTCGCTGGTGCTTTCCGTTGCGTTGTATGGTTGTGAGAGTTGGACACTCACTGCGGACATGGAGAGAAGATTACAGGCTTTCGAGTATAAATGCTACAGAAGAATTCTACGAATTTCCTATAGGGAACATAATACCAATGTGTACGTAAGAAATAAAGTATAGATGTGTGCAGGTGTCCAGGAGCCATTGCTTTCAATAGTGAAACGACGAAAACTAGCATGGTTCGGACATATTTGCAGGCACGATTCCTTGTCAAAAGCAATACAGCAGGGAACTGTCGAGGGTGGAAGAAGCAGAGGAGGACAAATAAAGACATGGACAGACAACATCAAGGAATGGACAGGGCTAGATATTTCCACACTCATCCGCATCGCTGAGGATAGAATTCGCTGGAGGACTCTGTGTGCTGAAGCTTCCATTGTGGTACCCCTACGACCCTGAAGGGTTATGGGTTTTATTGATTATTGATTGACACAAGTGATTTAATACCTTTTGATTAAATATGTGCGCCTTATACAAGTGATGTAATAGCTTTTGATTATATTTTTCATATTTGATTCTTGATTAGAATCCAACATCACGGCACATGGGACATTCAAATTACTGTTTCGTGTTCCGATTCTGAGCCACACAAGAGCATACAGACTCGAAATTCCAATCATATGTTGAATATGTGATCTTCGTAGTTTTTCATAGAGGACACACACTTTCTCCTCTCACCCTTGGTTATCCTTATATTTTTCTCTCACTGCTGGTTATCCCTATATTTATCCTGCCACCCCTGGATATCCCTATATTTATCCTGCCACCCCTGGATATCCCTATATTTATCCTGCCACCCCTGGATATCCCTATATTTGTGTGTGCACATTATCACCTCCAGCATCACCTTCTTTAGTCTAAAGGAAATCAATGACACCTCCCACCCCTTATTACGTCGACCATATCTTTTCAATTCTTTGTCATTGATCACAGCATTACCCGATAGTGAGTCGGCTCTTTCTTTGTTTCTGACTCCCGCATGTTTAGAACGAAAAAATAAAAACAGAGATAAAGTCATCATCATCTGTTGTCGTCTCCGAATTGAAGATTAATTGCAACAGACCTTCAACATCATCTGTTTCTTGCCTTGGGGATGCACTCTTCAAGACTGGAACACATTTTATGACACTTCCATACCATTTGTACATCTGCCTACCTCTTAATCATCGCTCTTCAATTATTCCTTCAAGTGTTGTCTTGTTTGGTTTGTTTGTTGCTAATCCAGATGTGCATGAGTAAATGACCTTTGACCCACAACCATTGTGAAGTATTTTCGTCACAAACATGTTTTTAAGTCTTTTAATATAGTCTACATACTCGTACTTTATGTTTAATTTCTTATTTCTTTTTCAAATACAGTGTTATCAGAACTTCTTTGTTTTCTTTCCCTTCCATAAAGTTCTCCCTATTATTCTACATTCGAGTATTCACATATCAAAGACATTATTTTTGTTTTCTGGCTGTTTGTTGATTATCCATTTTGCTAATCCTTAATGTTGAATAGACGTAGCATCTTATAATTCTCATTTTTAGCTTGCTTGCGAGTTGTTTAGATGCTAATATTTTCCTCATATCATGTAACGTACTTTTAGCCAATTCCATTCTCATTTAAAAACTCTGTTTCACGTCTACAATCATTTGTGATTATGTGTCCCAGATACAGGTATTGATCGGCTTGTTGTAATATCTCTCAAAGTATTGTAATCTTTAGCATTTGATCCTGCTGTGTATCATGGTTTTTGTTTTCTCGGTGTAAGAGATTTATATTTGTTTGCCTTGAATTATTTTGTGTGTGAGCATGAATGATAAAAATTGTATTCACAGTGAAATAAACATATTTTATTGTCTTTCAGCTCTTTATAAACATTAAGGATTTCGCGTACTGCCGCAATGTATACATAACTCACTACAATAGCTGAGGTATTAGCGCCTCTTCTTCTTTACTGGACAGTTTTATACAAAATAGTTTTAGAAAGTGAGTCGTATATCGGTGGTGTCCACATCAAACACGGTTAGGATATGTTATAATATAATGTGTTATAATATGATGTGTTATAATAGGAAATGTTATTATATATGTTATAATAGGATACGCTATAATATAATGTGTTATAATAGGATATGTTATAATATGATGTGTTATAATAGGATATGTTATAATAGGATATGTTAAAATATGATATGTAATAATTGAAAGAATGTCCTATTTAGGACGTATCTATAAAACCAGCATTCTTTGGCTGTAGTGATTTTCTCATCATCAAGTAGCACAGGATGTATGAATCATCACATTTTTTCGAAACTTCTATCGGTCTTGAGTAGTCTTCCAGCTTCTGTTACTGTCATGTTCAGGTGGTCTTTGATGTCTTCGCTTCATCTTCTTATTGATCTGCCTCTTGTTCGTCTCCCTGGCATCATACACTCAATTATGGTCTTCTTTAGGCTGTCATGCCGTTTGATGTGGCCAAAATATTGTAGTTTTCTAAAAAGAACCATGCTATTTAGCCAGTTTTCCTTTACATTCATTTTTCTCAGGATGGCTACATTGATGATCTTTTTAGTCCATGGTATTCTGAGGATTTTTCTGCAACATTTTGTTTCAAATTCTGCTATTTAACTTTTCACAGTGTTGGCGATTATCCAGGATTCACATCCATATATTGCCACTGGGAATATGCAGGCTCTTATGAATGTTAGTTTCGGTGTTTTGTAGTGATTTTCTAGGCAATAAAAATATCTTCAGTATTTTTCCATTTCTTTCTGAACTGACCGAATGCACAATTTCCTGCGGCGGAATTCGAACCAGGTACATTGGCCGTCACAGATGTGCTCTATTCCACGCCGCTTTTAGCCGGGCGTGTTATAATAGGATATGTTATAATAATATATGCTGCCAACTGAACTCATTTGAGCATTTTGTATTTGTTACAGACAACAACGATGTATCAGTCACACAAACATCAGGACAACTTCCAATTTTCAAGATTTCAGTTCCAACAATTAAAGTAAGAACAAACAGCATTGAGGTTGAAACGGAACATGTGTCCACAAAGGCAGTTTTGGAGGAGTATGTAATGCACCAAAATCGTGGGAAAAGTAGAGGGAACTATTCAGTCCCAAGGCACGCCCCAATGGTTGGTATTCAGATGCCAATGTCTTTGTGTCCAAGAGACATTGAGTCATTGATGCCACACAAAGTCACAATGAATCGAGGACACTAAACTCAGTTTACTGTAAACTCAGAGAACTCAGACAGAAAACAATGCAGACAATACAGGATATTATTATTATCTTTCCTTTTCATATTCGCAAGCTATTTGTTTCAGTAATTCTTCACTATCATTGTGTTAGCAGTAGCAGTGATATTATATATATATCAGTGATGTTTTATGTATCAGTGATGTTCTATGTAACAGTGATGTTCTCTGTATCAGTGATGTTCTATGTATCATTGATGTTCTATGTAACAGTGATGTTCTACGTATCATTGATGTTCTCTGTATCAGTGTTGTTCTATGTATCAGTGATGTTCTCTGTATCAGTGTTGTTCTATGTATCAGTGATGTTCTCTGTATCAGTGATGTTCTCTGTATCAGCGATGTTCTCTGTATCAGTGATGTTCTCTGTATCAGTGATGTTCTCTGTATCAGTGATGTTCTCTATATCAGTGTTGTTCTATGTATCAGTGATGTTCTCTGTATCAGTGATGTTCTCTGTATCAGTAACGTTCTCTGTATCAGTGATGTTCTATGTATCAGTGATGTTATATAAATCAGTGATGTTCTATGTATCAGTGATGTTCTCTGTATCAGTGATGTTCTCTGTATCAGTGATGTTCTCTGTATCAGTGATGTTCTCTGTATCAGTGATGTTATATAAATCAGTGATGTTCTCTGTATCAGTGATGTTCTATGTATCAGTGATGTTATATAAATCAGTGATGTTCTCTGTATCAGTGATGTTCTATGTATCAGTGATGTTATATAAATCAGTGATGTTCTCTGTATCAGTGATGTTCTATGTATCAGTGATGTTCTCTGTATCAGTGATGTTCTCTGTATCAGTGATGTTCTCTGTATCAGTGATGTTCTATGTATCAGTGATGTTATATAAATCAGTGATGTTCTCTGTATCAGTGATGTTCTATGTATCAGTGATGTTATATAAATCAGTGATGTTCTCTGTATCAGTGATGTTCTATGTATCAGTGATGTTCTCTGTATCAGTGATGTTCTCTGTATCAGTGATGTTCTCTGTATCAGTGATGTTCTATGTATCAGTGATGTTATATAAATCAGTGATGTTCTATGTATCAGTGATGTTCTCTGTATCAGTGATGTTCTATGTATCAGTGATGTTCTCTGTATCAGTTATGATCTTTGTATCAGTAATGTTCTATGTATCAGTGATGTTATATAAATCAGTGATGTTCTATGTATCAGTGATGTTCTCTGTATCAGTGATGTTCTCTGTATCAGTGATGTTCTCTGTATCAGTGATGGTCTCTCTAGCAATGATGATCTTTGTATCAGTGATGGTCTCTCTAGCAATGATGATATTTGTATCAGTGATGGTCTCTCTAACCATGATGATCTTTGTATCATTGTATAACGTATTGCTACTCTGTATTAATGTCCGTCTCTGTATCAGGGATGATTTCTGTAGCAGTGATAATCTCTGCAGCAATGATGGTCTGTTTGTCGCTGATGGTCTCTGTAGTCTTGATAGTCCTTGTAGTCGTGATGGTCTATATAGATATGATGGTCTCTGAAGCAGTCATGATCTTTGTATCAGTAATGGTTTCTGTAGCAGTGATGGAATCTTTAGGAGTCATGGTCTCTGTAACAGAGATGGTCTCCGTGACAATGAAGGTCTCTGTAGGAGAAATTATTTCTACAGCTGTGATAGTCTCTGTATCAATGATAGTCTGGGTGTTCTTATTAATTTCTTTCTGTGTTACAGTAATTGTGGAATAATGTATAAATAAATTACACTGAAGTTGAATAGTATTGATATGTTGCTCTCTAGTATTCAAATCCAGGCAGTGCACATATTTACTGTAGACATGTTGTACTGTGCTAACGCACATATGGTCTCAATGATCATAAATATCTTTATTGTTTAATTTTTGGCCTTCTTTGTGTGTCAGATATAACATTTCTTTCTTTGTCTTGAATTGGTGAGTACAGAGGACAGTGAGTATTTTTTAACATCGTATAAAACAAACTAAAGTACACATAATACTATACTTAACTATTCACAAAACGGACTGAATCGGCTATTGAGGAAAAGTGCCTTAAACAGGAAACAATTATAGACAAACAATAATATTACTATTGTGAATGGAGTAGACTAAAGACATTCAATAAGAAAGGTTCAAAGGGAATCTACGAGAGGCAACACTAGGAATAGGGAGATGCAGTTGTGCTAATAAGTGGTTTCGCTTTTCGAATCTTGGTTTACAGTTCTACTAATCAGTGGTTCGACGTTTCGACCGTTGGATTACAGGTCTACTAATCAGTGGTTCCAAGCTTCGCATGTTACAGATATTTGACATTTCGCGCTTCAATAATAAAATTACGTTTGTTCTAGATCTTAAATATAACATAACACTGAAGTTATTGATACGAAATGCAACATAACAGGAAGGATTAATATGAAGTATAACATAGTAATAAACGTTGGTACTTAAGTATAATATAGCACACCGAGTTGGTTTTAAGTATAGCTTAACAATGAGTGTCGGAATGAAGAATAACATAACAATTAGTGTTGGTATGAAGAATAACAAGACAATGAGTGTATTAAGTATAGCATAACAATTGAGTATTGGTATTAAGTATAGTATAACATAGAGCGTTGATATGAGGCATAATATAGTACTCGTAGTGTTGGTATGAAGTATAACATAACTATGCGGATTTATATGAAGTATAGTATAACAATGAGTATTGGTATTAAGTAACATATCACTAAGAGTGTCGGTATGAAGCTAGCTAGCTATTTAGTCGAAAGAGATCATCCTCATTGTACATCAAACTATCGGTCCATAAGCACTAGGATATCTTCCTCAAGATATCCCTGGCGTGTAGTGAGTCGTAGATACACACATAATCACACACACACAAATCGACGTTTCGACTAGTAACATACACTTATACATCTAAAAACGACTAGCAGGGAACTATTGTTCACATGTCAAGCTAGATGTGGGGCGTTGCCGGAAGAATAGAAATAGGTCAGAGATGGCACAAACAAAAAATGTAAAAGAAATTGAAAATATACAAAAGAAAACCCAAATGAAAGTGAAAACGAAACAACTATACATTATTGATATGTCAGACGCTCATTGATCCCTAAAGGTTTTAGACTTTAAAATTCGTATATATAGCAATTCTCAAGCGCGAGATGGGTTCTGTCGTCGGAGAAGCACGCCTTAATAGCCATCACTTAAATATCTTGGGCGCCCCAATGGAAGGCATAAAATATCATTCGGATTGTCCTGTCGGTGCCTACTTCAATGACACACGCCATCTGGGCGCTCGGCCATCCCCACATCTCGTTTGACATGTGAGCAATAATGTGTCATCCCTGCTCGTCGTTTTAGGTGTATATGTGTAATAAACCATCAGTAATAAATGAAAAAGTCATAAACAGAATGCCACAACTTAGGATAAGAGAAGAACTCGATATACCTCCAAGCAGTCAAGAGGTTATGATGGCGATCAAGCAAATGTCAAATGATAAAGCTCCTGGTTTGGATGCCTTACCTGCTGAAATTTATAAAAATGGCGGACCACTACTGATTAAAAAACTAACTGACATTTTTGGTATTTTCTGGAACTCAGGTACATTGCCTCAAGATCTAAAAGATGCTTCTATAGTGCACCTATATAAAGGCGAAGGTACCAAACAGTCTTGCGATAATCACAGGGGTATTTCACTTTTGTCTATAGCTGGTAAAATTCTTGCTCGTGTCATACTCATTAGATTAAGTCAGTCAATATTAAACGAGCTACTCCCAGAGAGTCAGTGCGGTTGTCGTGCAGGTCGTGGTACAGTTGATATGATATTCGCTGTACGACAAATTCAGGAAAAGTCACAAGAGTAACATAGTGAACTCTTAGCAACATTTGTGGACTTAACTAAAGCATTCGATACCGTTAACAGAGAAGGACTGTGGAAGGTGCTTACAAAGTTCGGATGTCCCCCAAAACTTGTCACTGTGATACGACTATTTCATGACGGTATGATGGCTAGTGTTATCTGCGACGGAGGAGTATCTCCTGCATTCCCTGTCACAAATGGTGTAAAGCAGGGATGTGTTCTGGCCCCTACTCTTTTCAGCCTGTTATTTACGGCCATGCTAACGGAAACACACCATAGTAATGAAACAGCTGGCATAATGATCAATTACAGAACAGATGGTGGTCTTTTCAACTTACATCGTCTAAAAGCAAAAACTAAAACTAAATCTAGTACTGTTAGAGAATTACTTTATGCTGACGACTGTGCATTGTATGCTGACTCTGTCGTAAACATGCAGAACTCCATAGACCCCTTCTCGCAGGCCTGTAACAACTTTTGTCTCACTATTAACACACACAAAAACAGAAATAATACACCAAGCAACATCAAATAGCCAACATACTGCAACTTCCATCATCGTCAATCAGGAAAAACTGCAGGTAGTCGACAATTTTACTTACCTTGGAAGCACTCTCTCTCGGGATGTCAACATTGATGTGGAAATTAACAATAGACTGGCAAAAGCTAGTGCTGTATTTGGCAGATTACGCAACAATGTATGGGACAGAAGAGGTATAAGAACAACCACAAAACTTCAAGTATATCATGCTGCTGTTATACCAACCCTACTATACGCTTGCGAAACGTGGACAGTGTATGCTAGATATGCAAGAAAATTAAATCATTTCCATCTTACCTGGCTACGTAAATTACTAAACATCCATTGGTGGGATTAAGTACCAGACTACGAGGTCTTGGAAAAATCAACCTCAATAAGCATCCACACAATACTTATGAAGGCGCAAGCACGCTGGGCATGCCATCTTGTGTGAATGGAGAACTCGCGTTTGTCAAAACAAATATATTATGGAGCACTCAAGGCAGGTTTTCGAAAAGCTGGTGGACAGAGAAATCGCTTCAAAGAGACGCTCAAGTCATCACTGAAACATCTTAACATTGACGTAGGCTCTTGGGAGAGCCTCGCTCAGGATATAACAGCATGGCGTTACAGCATTAGAACTGGAGCACTAGCGGTGGAAGAGTCCAGACAAGATACTGCAAGACAGAAGTGGGCACGTAGAAAAGAAAAAAACATCTCAACCTTAAATAGATACCCTCTATTGTTGCCAATTCTGTAAAAGAACATTTTGTGCGCTCATTGGATTTGTTAGTCATTTAAAAACGCACTATTAACTTTATTATTTTTATTACTTATTGTTATTATTATTATGGTTGAATTTTTGGTCATCGTCGATTACGACGGACGAACATCATCATCATCATCATCATCATCATCATATGTGTATGTTACCTTGATAAAGGCCTTTTGGTCGAAACATCGGTTTGCGTGTGTCTGTGTGTGATTATGTGTGTCTAATTATTAGCAAAACTTCATTACACCGTTTCAAGCTTTCCAATCTCCCTAAGAGCAATCAGAACATCAGCTCTGAACAGAGTTCATTTCTTGTCCGGCCCTTATGATCGCTATACCAACTGGTCTGTCTGCGTGTTTGTTTTCTTAGACATCTGCATGTCCAGGCACAAAGATGAAATTGATTATTTTCAGAATAGACAACTTCATCGACTCCAACAACTATTTGCGTGTCCAGCTATTCTCAATCTTTTGGAACATCCACATATTTCCATGGTATGTCGTATAACATAAAAGTGAGAATGTTGACATAAAGTATAACATAACAATTAGAGTGTTGACATAAAGTATAACATAACAGTGAGAATGTTGACATAAAGTATAACATAAACGTGCGAATGATGACATAAAGTATAACATAAAAGTGAGAATGTTGACATAAAGTATAACATAACAGTGAAAATGTTGACATAAAGTATAACATAAAAGTGAGAATGATGACATAAAGTATAACATAAAAGTGAGAATGTTGACATAAAGTATAACATAATAATGAGAGCGTTGGCATAAAACATAACCTAGCAATGAAAGTGACGACATAAAGTATAACATAACAGTGAGAATGTTGACATAAAGTATAACATAATAATTAGAGTGTTGACATAAAGTATAACATAACAGTGAGAATGTTGACATAAAGTACAACATAATAATTAGAGTGTTGACATAAAGTATAACATAACAGTGAGAATGTTGACATAAAGTACAACACAACAGTGAGAATTTTGACATAAAGTATAACATAACAGTGAGAATGTTGACATAAAGTATAACATAAACGTGAGAATGTTGACATAAAGTATAACATAACAGTGAGAATGTTGACATAAAGTATAACATAAACGAGAGAATGTTGACATAAAGTATAACATAAATGTGAGAATGTTGACATAAAGTATAACATAAAAGTGAGAATGTTGACATAAAGTATAACATAACAGAGAGTGTTGACATAAAGTATAACATAACAATGAGAGCGTTGGCATAAAACATAACCTAGCAATGAAAGTGACGACATAAAGTATAACATAACAGTGAGAATGTTGACATAAAGTATAACATAATAATGAGAGCGTTGGCATAAAACATAACCTAGCAATGAAAGTGACGACATAAAGTATAACATAACAGTGAGAATGTTGACATAAAGTATAACATAATAATTAGAGTGTTGACATAAAGTATAACATAACAGTGAGAATGTTGATATAAAGTACAACATAATAATTAGAGTGTTGACATAAAGTATAACATAACAGTGAGAATGTTGACATAAAGTACAACATAACAGTGAGAATTTTGACATAAAGTATAACATAATAGTGAGAATGTTGACATAAAGTATAACATAAACGTGAGAATGTTGACATAAAGTATAACATAACAGTGAGAATGTTGACATAAAGTATAACATAAACGAGAGAATGTTGACATAAAGTATAACATAAAAGTGAGAATGTTGACATAAAGTATAACATAAAAGTGAGAATGTTGACATAAAGTATAACATAACAGTGAGAGTGTTGACATAAAGTATAACATAACAATGAGAGTGTTGACATAAAGTATAACATCATAATGAGAGAGTTGGCATAAAACATAACCTAGCAATGAAAGTGACGACATAAAGTATAACATAACAATGAGACTTCTGTTCGTCCTCGCTTAGTATTCCTTTCACATGGGTCTGAATGTATATTGGCATTCCATGCCTTTCACTCCATGGGGTTTGTTCTGGTACAGACCTTAGGGGGCTGTCAACTTCAGGTAGGTCTGTAAGTTGTCTACGGAGCCGTTTAGCTTGATGGATAAAGCTGCTCCTTTTCAGTCGCCCCATTGCTAGATTTTGGAATCTTTCCTTCATTGGATGACTTGGCATACACTGAAACTTTTCTGCTTGAATTAGTACTTTTGTGTCTCTTAACAGCCTCCATGACTTCAGGTATAGGTTCGCCTTGTCCAATGTGTTGCTGGTTCTCTCGAACCTCCTGTTGTTTGTCTGGGCTGACTTTGACATTATTGTCTTCTGCAAAGTAATCAGCTGCATGTTTACCTGTTAAAATGTTTCTATCTTTATAAAGTGTGATCCTGGTATTTCTCCCTGTACCTTCATCATTTAGTTGTTTTACAAGTTTCCATAATTTCCTAGTATCTCTTTCTAGGTTCAGCGACTGTTTTTCTTTCCAGCTGTTCCGTCTGGCTTGTAACTTGGCTCTTTGAAATTTATCCTTTGTTTGCTGATATTTTTGTGATGTTCTTGGCTAGGTCTGTTCTCAGCCTGCTGTCTAGATGTTTCCATCTCATTTTGCAGCTTTTCCAGTTCATCATTCCAGTAGGGTTTGTAGTTTTTGCGTGCCCACTGGGTATGGTTTTACTAGCTGCATGTAGTATACATCTATTAAATTCACTAACTGCTCTATTGATGTCTTTGTCCAAGTTCATGTCCTTAGCTAGAACACTGGTTAAATGCTGGTACATTTTCCAGTCTGCCCTTTTATAGTTCCACCTAGTGAGCGTGCTGCTGTCCTTGGTAAATTCAATGTGGATTTCCAGAAATACTGGTCTGTGGTCACTACCTCCTAGCTGCTTTCCAACGACACGTGTGATGTTCGATTCCAAGCCTGGTGAGTGGAATGCCAGGTCTAATGTAGAGGTGGTGTGCCATGCTCTCGAGTATAAGGTTGGTGAGTCTGCTGGCTGGTAATAAGGATGAGATTATTTTCATCCTGCCAGCTCTCAAGTTCCTCACCTCTCTTGTCGATATGATCGTAGCCCCAGCTCTGAGAGTGGCTGTTGAAGTCACCACACACCATAAGTCTCTCTTAGTCTGGAATTGTGTCTAGTGCCAATGTTTTATAATTGGTCAGTAGTAGTTCAGAAGATGGAATTCTGCACTGTCTGTTTTTAGGTGGAGCAACTGGTATTCTGCCCCTTCCATATATACTTCCAGCTGACATGCGCTGAAATTGTTTTTAACAAGTTTCAGAATTCCACCCTTTCGCCTGTCCTTTCCGTCAGACCGGTAGCACTGGTATCCTCTGATTTTGAAGGCTATGTCGCTGCTGAGGTGTGTTTCTTGGATACAGCATATATTAACTTGTTCTTCACTGAGGACATTTTCTAGTTCCAATTATTTGCTTTATCCATCTCTTTTACTGTTGACACCCTCAGCATTCCAGTGCATTATTTTAATTAGTCGTTTGTTTGTTTGGCCAGTAGCTCTATTCCCTTGCCTCCTGGCTCCTCTGGGCAATTGAGAAGGACTTCCAGTAACTGAGGTTGGGCCCTTTCGAGGTATAGGGCCCGGAACCGTCCCTCCCTGAACGTCAACCACAGGGCAGGCACCATAACTATTTATAAATACAGACATGTTTCCATTGTGTTTTGTGCATGGCATCCTGCTTATTTGTGCGCCTTTTGGCTGGATGCCTCCATCTTCAGCACTCTGCTTAATTTGGACAGGACTATGGTCCTGCTCGAGTGGGACTGCCCGACCAGTCTTAGTTTCCAGCCCCTGATGGCTGAACTAAGCCCCATCACCTCTGTACGGTGCTGGTCTCGATGGGGATATTTGATGTAAATACAGTAAACCTGTTTTCAAAGGTGTTGCACGTGACATGAAAATTGTTTACCAAAACGCCAGTTTTTCGTTTAATCAAAGCATGCATGTAAATGTAACCATGCATACATGTACATTTAACCAGGCATACATGTACATTTAACCAGACATACATGTAAATATAACAGGCATGCATGTAAATGTATCCAGGCATACATGTAAATGTAACCAGGCATGCATGTAAATGTAACCAGGCATGCATGTAAATGTAACATGCATGCATGTAACTAAGAAATAATAAAATACTGTAATCATGTACTGATTTATTATACTGCTGATACTACTAATGATGATGTTCCTCCTTCGCAAGCGAATATGAGAAAGGCATTAAGAAAGTGAAGTTTTATTGTTTTTGAGCCCTCGGATGGCGCTGATGAGTGATCCGGACTCTGAAGTTTTCTGCTGCAATGTGAGCAAGAATGTAGTAGGTCTTGAGATGAGAAAACACAGTATGATTTCTTCTTTCGTTTTATTTAAATATTGACTATTGGCGATAATCTTGCTCTATCTATATCTCTCTCTCTCTCTCTCTCTCTCTCTCTCTCTCTCTCTCTCTCCATAGCCATAACAATGTGTATACCATAAAATTGTACCGTTTTTATATGCATGCGTTTATAAAACCAGATACTAGAGAATCTGGTGTTGGTATACTATTGCATAATACACTTTGCAGGCTCTGTGGCGGGGAGAACAGATGTCTCAAGCAACCAAATCAACAGGTTGAAACTCCAAAGCAGGCAACTGTGCATTCGGACCATTGTGAAGTAATGGATACCCATTGAATGTATTTGTATTGTCCAGAAAATAATTATAAGCAACAAAAATATCGGATTTATCAGAATTTCATGAAAAGGAAATGTTAATGACAACAATACACTTTATTGTTTACAGCTTCTCATATCTTCGCACGAACGGACTATCAATTCATTTTTCTGTGCTGTTTAGTAAGTAGTCACACATGTGGTTGAGTCTGTGGGTCTCACCAATGGCTCACTAGACATACCACCCATGCAACAGAAAACCTTAGTAGATGACATGCCGTTATATTGAGGTTATCTTCTTATAGAATCTTCATGGCACGGCATCTATACAATTATGCTTTTATTTTGTTGTTGAACAGTGTTTCATGTTTGCTTGAATATATGTATGCACCCTCTGTGGTTGGGAGGGAGCAAGAGATGTACTGTGAAGCACTGGGGAGGAGGAAACTGACAGCACTGTTTTTTTCCTATGGCAGAGGCCCATCGTAGAGGCATATTGACTCGGAACGTGACAATCCTTTGGACTTGAACATTTGGTTGCATGTCTGGAGCAATAGAGAAGGTCGGCATAACCAGTAGTCAATTGGTGGCGGGGAATGAGCACATTGAACCCTATCTTGGCTACAGTGCTAGGAGTAGTGCATAGTTTGAAACCTGCCTTCCTGAAGGTGTGATAGTTATTCTCTGACTCTGTCCTGGGGTGGGCCAAAAAATCTACAGACTTCCCAGCAATATAATGCCATTTAATGGCATTAGGTCAAAGGGCATGAGCCCATGGACCGCTGGATCAGCAACCAACCAACCAGTAAGCAGTCAAGTATTATGAAGCCCTACCCTCTGATCATCATCATCATCAAGTGCCGCATCCGCAAAGAAGGTTGACTGCAACAGACCTCCCACATCCCTTGTTCTTGTCTTGGTCGTACACTCTGCTAGACTGTAACTGTCCATCTCGTAATGTTATTCTCCCACCTGTATTTCTGCCTACCTTTGCTTGCCTCCCCTCGATTTTACTCTCAAGTGAGGTTTTCAGCAAGATATCAGGTCTTTTAATATGCACAAAATATTTTATGTATTTGATCTTTATTTCCTTTAATAATTATTTCTTCATGCGGAGTGTTGTTAGAACCCGTTTGTTTAATTTCTTCTCCTTATTTCCTGCACATATTGATAAAATGTTTGGAATTGTTGATATATTTGTTTAAAGACTACACTAGTCTTCCGAAATTATGTGATGCTTTCACATTTCGAAAATTTGTAATTCCACATAAAGATTTATTTTTTAACTCCCTTTACGTTAGAAAATGTACACTTTATGTAGTATCAATGTACACATATTATGTATGTACACATATCCGTTTAATGCAGAGATCGCTTATGACGGGCTCTACTATATATATATATATATATATATATATATATATATATATATATATATATATATATATATATATTATATATATATATATATATATATATATATATATATATAATCACCGTTATCATCAGTTTCCTTTAGCGCTGAAGACAGCGCATAAGGCAGAGGTCAGATCTCTCCAATTCTGTTTGATCATAGCTATTCTGTGCAGTTCTTGAATAGTATGAATATTTGTTTTACTTTCTCTAAGTATTATTCTTCTGAGTGTATCTTTTGGTCTACCCCTTGCTCTTTTGCCAGTATGTATTCATTTAAGAGATTGGTGGTGTATTCTGTTGATGTCTGAGTGTGGGACAAGCCCGATGTAGGACAAAAGGCTTTTTCTAATAACATCTGTGATGATGTTTTGTTGTGTCTCTTCTCTGATTTTATCATTTGATTTGAATTCACTCCAATGGTGTTTATATATATATATATATATATATATTATATATATATATATATATATACATATATACTAACTTATAAAAAAGGGAGCCGCGTAGTGCAGTGGTTAGCATTGGCTTCCAATATGAGTGGTGCTTGGTTCATTCCCCAGTTAAGGCGGAAATGTTTTTCAGATCGCAGCGGCTTCCGGGTCGACACAGCCTTAATTGGGTACCGGATTAATCCGGGAAGTAAAGACTGCGAGGGGAGAGTAGTTGGCTACCGCCCTCATTTGCAGAGCCTCTGAAATGTGAGATTGCTAACATCTCACACCCCTACGGCATTAATAAAAGCTATGGGTTACTTTACTTACTTTTTATTTTACAAGAAATAAATATTACATTGTTGTGTTGTGTAAACATGTGCTGTGTACAAAATATCAAGTCTCTGGTGGAGTACTAACAGTCGTGAACTTGAGTCCATGTTTGTTAGATTATGATAAATGACCATACAAATAATGAAATTCGAAGTTAAGGTAATCTTATCATCACAACTTTCTATGTTAGTTTCAATATTTTAGCATCATTTCTTTCTGATCTGATTTTATTCCTGGTCCATAGTTAAAAGAACGACATACAATCACAAAAAAATGTCGTAGTTAAACATCAATAGAATTCGACGAAATATATAAATAACCAAAATATCGGAGGATGTCCGACAAAATGGAAAGTGCCGCATTAACCAGACAGTAAAAGGTAAACACGAAGTATATAATAAATGTTACTGAATATAGTCTAACTATCAATATAAATAAATCAGAAATAACAATAAAATAAAGAACAAAGACAATTTTCGACGTGTCGATCTTATTGGGACCTTTGTCAAGAAACAAAAACCAATTAAGACAACACAATTATAAAAATAAATTGAAAAAAAAATGAATAGGAATTGGACCCTGTGTAAGTTTATTTGTTCTTTGTTTTATTGATATTTCTGATTTATTTATATTGATAGTTAAGCTATATTCAGTAACCTTTATTATATAATTCGTGTTTATCTCGACGAAATATACTATCCCATATGTCGATTCTTTTCGTAAATCAACATGGTCACCTCAAAAGTGCAAATGTATGATTACATTATTATTTCAAATAGGTCAGTAGATAAAAATATTATCAAATATAAAATGTTTCAATATTGATCTATCTGTCAACTTTAGTGACGAGGCCGATTATTTTCATTAGATATAATTGAATGAACTATAGCATTATCTCACATTGACAAATAAACATTTGAAAAATGTCTGTCATCATAGAACGTTACCGGTTGATCATTTCCAGTATGTTTATATAGAAGATTGTTTGTCATAGAAACTATATTTATTGATCATTTCATCATAATGGTCTTAAACGTATAACCTATATTTGAAGTCCGAAAGCTAAACTGGCAATTAGCATAGCTAAATGTGTGTTCGTCCATCACAAATGTTGATAATTTTTACGTCCACATTTGAAAATTCAGTTAAAATTATGAGCTTGCGTTTTGCTGTAGCATTTCTCATCTTTTAACAAAATGATGCGCTCTTTTTGTATGTAGAACGCCATGTAGATCTATATTGTGCAAGTTCTTCCCATGTGTCTTGGTATATTTCAAACGCTTTCAGTGAGGTCTTAAACGAATCTTTGTATCGCTTCTTTTGGCCACCTTGAGATCGTTTACCCTTCTCCAGCTCACAATAGAGAAGTATCTTTGGCAGACGATAGTCTGGCATACGTACCAAATGACCTGTCCAACGAGTCAGTGTCTGCATCAGGATAGTGTCAATACTCTGGATACCAGATCTGTCAAGGACAGTGCTATCTGGAATATTGTCTTGCCATCTGATATTCATGACTTGTCTGAGACAAGTTGTGTGAAAGTGATTGAGTTTTCTCACATGACGTCTATACACAGTTCATGTTTCGCTAGCGTATAACAGCACTGGAAGTACCACTGCTCTCAAGACTTTCAGCTTAGTCTGTAAGTTAATGCAATTTCTACGCCAAACATTTGCGTACTATCTGCCAAAAGTGCTGCTTGCTTTGGCAATCCAGGTATACACTTCATCATTAACGTTGGCATCTTGTGATAACGTACTACCTAGGTATGTGAATCTATTCACAACTTTCAGTGCTACAACATTTACCTTTATGCAGGGCTCGAGATAGCTTTTGCCAGGTGCTGGTTGTAACATGACTTCTGTTTTTTTCTGTGATTATAGTAAGTCCAAAGTTGGTACAGGTTTTGGAGAATATGTCTATAATAATTGGTAGATCAGCCTCAGAGTTGGCATTTAGGGTACAGTCATCAGCAAATAAGACATCTCTGATTGTGTGTGATTTGACTTTGGTTTTTGCTCGGAGCCGCTGAACGTTGAACAATTTTCCATCTATGCGATATATGATGTTTACCATAGTTAAATAAGGGAGACGACAAAGAAAATTCTTGATACATTACAAAGAAAATTATTGATACATTTGTAGTAAAAGAAGAGTTTTAACAAAAGAAGTATACATAAAACAACAAAATATGGTTAGTATATTATTTTATTTCATAACCTGTTACTTGTGTGAAGAAAAAAAACTGCACTACAATGTTATCCATAAAATATTGTTGTTTTTTTATTACGTTTCGTTTTTCATTTGACTAATGTAGAAGTAAAAATGTTTTAGTTTTCAATATAAATATTGCTTGAAAGGTTTTGATGTTATAAACAGAGGATTAAATTGTTTAATTGGGGATGACATTTCCAAATTAGGTTCGAGACTTTACAATAAAGAAATGCACTTTATATTTTAGTACATTCTAATTAAGGGTATGACTTGATGTGTTTGTCACGCCATTATTGAAACAGAACAAGATCGAGACAAAATATGGTTCTAATCCGTGCAAGATTGACAAAGACAACCAGTGATCTCTCGCACTATGATTGGTTGGTGGAAACCTGAAATTTCCTGCCCGTTTCTAGTACACGTCAGATTGACATCTCTTAATTCTGTTGTAGTTTCTTTACAGCATCTGCATTCCTAAAATATACATGGAAGGAAATTAATAGAAATAATGCATGTTAGATGTGCAAGTGAAGCTTCTATGTATAAGTTGTAGAGAAGACTGTGTGCAAGTGAAGTTTATATTTACGTTCTATGTATAAGTTGTAGAGAAGACTGTGTGCAAGTGAAGTGTATATTTACGTTCTATGTATAAGTTGTAAAGAAGACTGTGCAAGTGAAGTTTATATTTACGTTCATATGTATAAGTTGTAGAGCAGACTGTGCAAGGGAAGCTTGTATTTACGTTCATATGTATAAGTTGTAGAGCAGACTGTGCAAGGGAAGCTTGTATTTACGTTCATATGTATAAGTTGTAGAGAAGACTATGTGCAAGGGAAGCTTGTATTTACGTTCATATGTATAAGTGGTAGAGAAGACTATGTGCAAGGGAAGCTTGTATTTACGTTCTATGTATAAGTTGTAGGGCAGACTATTAATCGTATACAAGAATACATTCATGATTATTAAGTGTCGTCTCAACAACGAAGGTTGACTGGAACAGACATCCAATATGCCCTGTCTGTCGTCGTCGTGGTGCAGTCTTCTAGACTATAACCTGTCCATCTCGTGATGTTTCTCTCCCACTTTTTTATCTCTTCTTACCCCTTGCTCTCCTCCCATCGACTTTACCCTCAAGTTAGATCTTCAACAATGTTACCATGTCTTTTAATAAGTTCAAACTGTTTTATTTCTTTTATCTTTATTTCCTTTAATAATTCTTTATTCATACGAAGTGTTGTTAGAACCCTTTTGTTCGTTTTCTTCTCTTTCCATGACGTTTTCCCTATTCTTCTATATATATATATATATATATATATTCTATCCATAAACCTGAAACCCGTCAGGGTCCTATGGGTATCATCAACGATACGGATGTGTTTAAAAAAATCTTGTCCTGTCCATTCTTTATTGTTGTCTGTCCATATCTTTATTTGTCCTCCTCTGCTTTTTCCTACTTCGACGGTTACCTTCAGTATTGTTTTGGACAATTCATGATGTCTGCATGCAGTCCAAACCATGCTAGTTTTATCGTTTCACTATTGAAAGTAATGGTTCTTGTACACCTGCATACATTTCTATTTTATTTCTTACGTAGAAATTTGTCTTATGCTCTATTATAGGAAATTCGTAGAATTTGTCTGTAACATTTGTATTCGAAAGCTTGTAATCATCTCTCCATATTCCCAGTGAGTGTCCATCTCTCACAGCCATACAGCACAACAGAAAGCACCAGAGACTTATACAGAATAGTGCCAATTCTATATAATCCAGCTCTACAAAAACATTATATCGGTAATTTTATTTTGCCCTGTGATATTCATTACTTTTCTGAGTCAAATTGTGTGGAATGCTTGATATTTCTCACGTGTTACCTGTATACATCTATGTTTCACATGTCAAATTATGCCTACAAAAAGTCAGTGGTATGAGATTTCGCCCGTAAACAGAAATTGTGGTAAAATTTCAATAAGTTTATTTCTAGCATGGGATCGCATATGACAAAAGAACGTATACATCAACAGAAATGTACTGATGATGTTATATATCAAAAGGCATGCCCGTATGGCATTATATTTTTTAATGAATTATTCTACTGTTTCGCGGGTAGCAAAATATAATATTTAGTGACGCCAGTCAAACAATCGTAGATAAGAAACTCCGCCAAAGACGGATGTGTCGGACCATTGGCGCAAATAAAACGGCGACGCAACGCATTTCCATTCTCAGGACTACATCCTGCTGGAAATCTTGTAGGACCATGGTCATGCTACAAGGGAGATCCAGTGGGAGTTGGCGAATGAACGCTGAAGAAGAAGAAGAAGAAACTGTGAAAGTGTACAGCGTTCGAACTATTAAGCTGTATGTAGAGGAGATACGACACATTCTGTAAAAAGTAGTGATAAGAATCGGTCACAAAGATAGACCGAAGACACCTAAGTGACCCACTTCAATATATATATATATATATATATATATATATATATATATATATATAACAGGGCAGTGCTGTGTTACATGCTTTTCAAAGTTTCAAAGTAAAATCAGAGAAGAAAATAACAATATACAGTAAGTTTATAATGCATTTTTCATGTTAATTCCTAACATGGACTGTGCGGTCAGAGTTTGGACAAGGCATACTGTCAAGTGTTTTTTTAGTTGTATATAACATCTGTATGCACAATGATATATCATATCTTCCAACATCCACAGTTAGACGCTCTCCTGAGTAGGAGACCTCACAGCAGGGAGTGACCTGCTGTGTAGACATTTTCAACTTTAAGCGAGAAGAAGAAAGCAGGGAGTGACCTGCTGTGTAGACATTTTCAACTTCAAACGAGAAGAAGAAAGCAGGGAGTGACCTGCTGTGTAGACATTTTCAACTTCACATTATAAGAAGAAAGCAGGGAGTGACCTGCTGTGTTGACATTTTCAACTTCAAACGAGAAGAAGAAAGCAGGGAGTGACCTGCTGTGTAGACATTTTCAACTTCACATTAGAAGAAGAAAGCAGGGAGTGACCTGCTGTGTAGACATTTTCAACTTCAAACGAGAAGAAGAAAGCAGGGAGTGACCTGCTGTGTAGACATTTTCAACTTCAAACGAGAAGAAGAAAGCAGGGAGTGACCTGCTGTGTAGACATTTTCAACTTCAAACGAGAAGAAGAAAGCAGGGAGTGACCTGCTGTGTAGACATTTTCAACTTCACATTATAAGAAGAAAGCAGGGAGTGTCCTGCTGTGTAGACATTTTCAACTTCACACGAGAAGAAGAAAGCAGGGAGTGACCTGCTGTGTAGACATTTTCAACTTCACATTAGAAGAAGAAAGCAGGGAGTGACCTGCTGTGTAGACATTTTCAACTTCACATTAGAAGAAGAAAGCAGGGAGTGACCTGCTGTGTAGACATTTTCAACTTCAAACGAGAAGAAGAAAGCAGGGAGTGACCTGATGTGTAGACATTTTCAACTTCACATTATAAGAAGAAGGCAGGGAGTGTCCTGATGTGTAGATATGGTAAACTTCAAACGAGAATAAGAAAGCAGGGAGTGATTTGCTGTGCAGACATGTTCAACTTCAAACGTGAAGAAGAAAGCAGGGAGCAAGAATATTCAGGATATGAAAGAAAGCTCGTATGATCTCCTCTCCTTAAACTGCAAATACAAAATAAGAGCTTCATAGCTCGTAATTCCTGGTGAACGAAAAAAAACCGCAAATAAAACAGTTGATTACGTACACTAGGAACAGTTTGTCAGAAAACCTACCTTTTTAAATCCTGGATGGATGAGGACACTAGGAGATACACTAGACTCACACGTTCCCTCACATTTGTTAAGAGAGATGTTACCCGTGCAGATGACGTTGATGTTACGTCCAGCGTATGTCACTGGCATATGTCGTGTGATAGGAACTGTGCTTTCCTGGTAGATGTACAGTCATAAAATACATTAAATAATATTTTTTTTTATTTCAAAAATTTAAAAAATTTTTCTCTAATAAATTTTACATTATAAATATATTTCGTCTAATAAATGTTACATTATAAATAAATTTCGTCTAATAAATGATACATTATAAATAAATTTCGTCTAATAAATGTTACATTATGTTTTGTTTGTTTTGCGTTCGCTACATTGTAACCATCACGGATATCCGTGCGATTTCCGCCGGGAGCGTGATTACGTTGTGCCACCGTTATGCGCCTTGTAGGCCTAGCACATCCAATTTCGGCATGCCTTGACAATTCGGGTGGGCTACCCTTAGCCTGTGACAGCCTCTATACCTGTCTCCAGGCACGCGTAGTGGCGACTCTTCGCCCAGACGATTTTTGCTCTCGTCTGACTCGCACGAGGTATTCCACTGTCTATGAACTTGCCTCGTGTAATTGGACGTGCTGTGCCTGTGCTCATTGGGTACTGAACCGTTTCTCATCCGTGAGCCTGGTTCCTTAAGGGGAAGAACTCAACAGAGGAGTTGGACCCTGGCTCTTTCGCCCTCTTAGCCGAGGTGTCGTTCACCGACATCGTGTACCCCTTGTCCAAGTTCGAGTCTCACACCACGCGTTTGAGAGCAAGGCGTTCTCGAGCTGAGCGTCCTTGTCCCAATAGCGCCTGAGCCCATCAGGTACTGAACCCTTTCTCTCTTCAAGTGTATTTCCGGTGTAGGAAAACCTGACAGTAGAGTTGGGCCAGGGCTAAATCGTTGTCCCGTTTGTGCCTGAGCCCATCGGGTACGGAACCCTTTCTCTCTGCAAGTGTACATCCGTTATAGGAAACTTTGACAGTAGAGTTGTGCCAGGACTACCATCGTTGTCCCTTTCTTGTCTAAGCCCATCGGGTACAGAACCCTTTCTCTTCGCGAGCATATTTCCGGTTTAGGAAGGCTCGACATAAGAGTTGTGTTAGGTCTTCTTGCTTTACCAAACGCCAATGGATGGGTCTGGGTCTCTACCTGTAAGGAACACAGGTAACTAGAAGCTCGTCTCGAGCTGACGGAGCTTGTAGTTCCCCTTTCCTAGGGACATTTCACTATCTATTTGCAGTTCGCGCTGCCCTCTAGCGCTGTTCTGCCCTTTCATTGTTTCATTGTACTCGGTATGAAATCTATTTGTCTCTCGCCATGCATCTACCTTTACGTGCATTTTACATTGGCCGCCCCTCCAATGTTCGGACTGGACTGACTTGCTTCACTGTATGTCGACAGTGTCGCTATATGTGGTGATGCTGGTGGTGTCGGAGATATTGTCTGTCTCGTGTGCAGTCAAATCTCTTTCCATCTGCTACCTCCACATTCTCGGACACGATCCCCAAATGATTTGGCCAGAATCAGCTCGAGCTGCTGTATTTCTGTTTCCAGGGTGCACCGCGTGGAGGTACATTTGGGATCTTGGTTATCTGCTAACCCTGGGCCCGCCTAGAGCAATGCGTTCCCTTTGCACCCCATGTTATTTATAAATTAAACATTGTTAAAATCATTTATGAAATTATACATTCTGAGACTTAAAACGTGTATTCATTTAATACAGTGTTTCTCAAAGTCGGCGTAAACGTTCCTTTTCAAACTGTGAGATACTACATGGCCAATGGGACGGCAGGGGAGGTGATGCAAAGTTAGGGGAGGGGGAGATAATATAGCTTTAGGAAACACTGAGCACATCAAATTTCACACTTCTGTTTATAATAATATAATTATATATGAAACATTGCTAAATGTGAGTATTGAAACCATTTGCAGACTTATGTTGAAAACAGAAAGCTTTTTTTTACGGTATTAAAATGAAAATTGTCTAAAACATTTCAACAACAGAAAACGTTAGCTTACAGACGCAGTGAGTCCTGGGATTTTCAGGTTTCGCTTTTTAATGAGGACAAGCAGTAAATCTATACTCTCTACTTAACTTTGTAAACTCAACATAGCACACATCAGGAGAAAGTGTTGTAACTTTAAATATATGTTTGCTATTGTTTTCCTTGGAAAAGGGATATATTTGAGCAGCCTTTTCAGCCAGTCTGACGAGGAGTTTTCGCAAATCATACTGTATTTTGTATAATTTCTATCTTCAACCATGGTATAAGATGCTGTCCAAAAAGAAGTGCCTTAAGTACAGTCTTAGATATTTTTAATACAAATTCATTGCTTAATCTCATTAAGAAACGATTGTTATTGTATTTGATGTGTACAAATTGTTTTCCAATGATATTATGAAGCCATCGAGACTAAGTCACCATTTCAGAAAAATCACAAAAATTTCCGAATCTAAGAAATACCAGGTATATGGGAAAAGTGTTGGATTACAAAATCTATAACATCGACAATACAATACATATTGGCTGATCGAAAAAAAGAGCTTTCTAAAGTGACTCATTAGACATTTCCCGTGATTTTCTTTGGATGTCGACACAAAATATAATCGTAGTGGCCAACGAAAATCACGTGAACAATCATACAAGTCGTTATTTAAAGCTGTTAACCCATTTGCCAATAGGTTTTCTATTATCGGTGGTCTGGGCTTCATTTGCTGTGGCTGAAGGGCGCAGTCTCACGATTCAGGGCGGTCTTCGTCTTTAGAGAAGACGTTAAGGTTTTTCTTTTCAGCCTGAAGGCAGTTGCAGTTTTTAAAAATGGTTTGATTTCCCTTCCATTAGTCCAGGTATTGATCTTCAGCAGGTAACAGGACAGAGAAGGTCGTGTGATAAGGTTAAGCTATCTCCCGCTCAACCTGCTCAGTCGCTCCTACGGATATCATTGTCAGTGTTATTGATCCATACTCTCCTCAGTAGGGGCTACTACCCCCCACCCCCCCCCCCCCACGTAATGCACCAGTGATTGATTTAGTTTAGAAGAAATGGGGGTCGGTATCGTAGTTTTTTAAATAAATTATTTAGTGTTTCAAAAACATATGAAGATCCACATATACATCTTATATATATATATATATATATATATATATATGTATATATATCTTAAATACCCGTCCTCAAGCTCCTGCTGGTTAGCAGGCTGCAGTCCGAGAACAGAATATGTTTTATCATGATTTTATCGGCGGGGTGCTAATGGTGCCGCATTGCTCTAGACGGACACAGGGTTAGCAGATAACCTAAATCCCAAAGTAACTCCTCGTGGTGCACTCTGGAAACTAAAGTACAGCTGTTCTTGCTGAATCTGGCAACCACTTTTAGAATTGTGTCCGTTAATATGGAGGCTGCAGATGGAATGAGAATTGATTGCAACAAAAAACATTAAAACAAATCAAATAAATTGGTAACACATCCTATACAGGATGTAACAAACATGCCAGAAAAGATACCGTTGAGTACAATGAGGGGGCAGCACAGCTCCAGAGGGCAGCGCTACGTGGAGACAGCCCAGCTCCAGAGGGCAGAGCTACGTGGAAACGGAACGGGAAAACATTAGAAGAAAATTGAAACTAAAGCTTTGTTCAGCTCCAGAACAAGCTTCTAGTCTACGGTGCTCTACACAAATGTGTACTCAGACTTAAAAGGTTCACAATGTCGGTGAATGACATCCCGGCTAAGAGGGCGAACGAACCCTGGCCCAACTCTACAGTCGATGCTTTCCTATACCGGAATCATGTTCGCGGCGAGAAAATTTTCAATACTCTATGGACACAGGCACAATACATCTAATTATGGCAGACGAGTTTATTGGCAGCGGAATACCCCATGCGAGATTGGCGCAGTCGATCTAAGCCTAAATATCTGACTACCGTCTCCACGGAGACTGCTACCCAGGCACATGTTTTGTCTTTAAAAGTCCAAGAGCACAGTGGGTAGGAAACCGTCACGGCGTAGAGTCGATACACACCCATCGCCTGACGACAGATCTGCTGTTACAGACTAGGGAAGCCGCTACCCGAATTAAAGGCATTACGAAAACGGCTGTGCTGGACCTTCCGTGCAAATAACGCAGCTAAATTGTAAATCAGCAACACTATGTACTTCACGCTCTCCGGCGAAAATCACAAACTTCCGTGTTGGTTATCAGAGAGCGAAGGCAGAAGAGGAAGGAGAACTGGTCATTGGCATAAACTGCGTTGTTCTTCATAATCACACTTCATCATCATGACTTTTAGACTACTATGACATAGTGGATGAGCCAGCTAACTCTACGCCAAACCTTCTTAATCGTACCTTGCGACATAAATAGCAGATCACAATGTTACTTTTCTTGACTCCTCAATCGAGCCCAGCCGACACTGGTGACTTCGTTAATAACTTTGTGTGAAAAGGAAATATTAAATCACGAAATAAGCTGTTTTACCAAGCATTGAACCACACAAAATTAACACTAACTACAAGACCATCAAGCAAATAACAGTAGGAACATTTAAAGGACAGACCAATAACCTATCTGGAGATGAAACAGACAGATGACCG
This sequence comes from Meghimatium bilineatum, assembly GCA_034231615.1. Classification (NCBI taxonomy): domain Eukaryota; kingdom Metazoa; phylum Mollusca; class Gastropoda; order Stylommatophora; family Philomycidae; genus Meghimatium; species Meghimatium bilineatum. The sequence continues at coordinate 116,832,848 of CM067298.1, read as the reverse complement.
TTTTAAAACGTGCCGTCACAAACTGCAAGGCTAGGAAAAAAAAACAATGTTATAAACTGAATCAAAATTTTATATGGAAATGTTTAAAAATAAAATTGAATAATTTCATTTTCCACCATGGAAGAAATTTACAATTGAAATACTCGGTATTTCTGGTATGACGAAATACGTTATATTGCTCAATACTGTTTCTGACGTAATAGCTTTTTTGTAAGCTTCAAATTAATTTATAGTTTTTTTTTCTTTAATTACTTCAATGACGGCTGTCTATGGTTACCTAAATGTAACATTGTGAGAAACCTTTGCTTCTAGCTAATGAGACAATGAACAGCTGTCGTGTTATTAATTAATGAGACCAAGACCAATTTATTACAAAAGTTCGCTGAGAACGAAAAAAGTAGAAAATGCAGAAAGGTGCCAAAGAAAAGTTTATTATTAAATATTGAAAATAAGAATGGTATGCCCTAAAGAATTGTCACGAAGGAAATGCTGTTATTAGTTATTATAACAAAGGAAAGTTTGTTATTCATTATCGTGATGAAGTAAATTTGACATGTAATATTTAAACGAATAAAAGTTTGTTATTAACTATTGTGAAGAAATAAAGTTTGTTATTAAATATTGTGAAGAAATAAAGTGTGTCATTAAATATTGTGAAGAAATAAGTTTGTTATTAAATATTGTGAAGAAATAAGTTTGTAATTAATTATTGTGAAGAAATAAAGTTTGTAATTAAATATTGTGAAGAAATAAAGTTTGTAATTAATTATTGTGAAGAAATCAAGTTTGTAATTAAATATTGTGAAGAAATAAAGTTTGTAATTAAATATTGTGAATAAATAAGTTTGTTATTAAATATTATGTAGAAATAAAGGTTGCTATTAAATATTGTGAAGAAATAAAGTCTCTTTTTAAATATTGTGAAGAAATACAGTTTGTTATGAAGTAATTTGAAGAAATAAATTTGTTTTTCAATATTAAAACGAAATGTTTCATATGAAATTTTGAGACGTAGAAAAGTCTGTTATCAAAGGGCAAGATAAATAAACGTGTGTGATTAAATAAGGTTATAACCACAAATAAAACGTACCTGTAACTGACAGTTGTCGTTCTCACCCAAGCCGGTAACTGATGACAGTCCTACACTCATCAGTACAGTAAAAATATGGGTCAGTTCACTATTACTTAACATTGTACCTGTAGGAAGATTTGATCTGGTCAAAAATGTATCACATATGCTATACGTGAAAACACAAACTAGTACCATTACTAATGGGTTAATACACACTAACTACATTATACATTAACAACACAAACTACTAACATTACTAAATGGTTTAATACACTCTAATTAGAGGGCGATCTCTCAGAGTGATTTGAGGTACAGAGTGGAGTAAGGCAGGAATGCACACGCTCCCCATACCTGTTCAACATCTACGCAGAAAGATTAATGAGGAATGTGAGAGAAGACATACACAACGCTGACTACCACGCTTTAAACATAGGTGGATTCGAAATCCCGGAACTACGCTACGCAGACGACACAGTGCTTCTTTCAAATGATATAAAGGGATTGGAACAACTAATCAAGAAGACAAAGAAATATAGCGAATCACAAAACCCGTATTTAAATACGCAAAATAAAATCAAAATCACGTCTACAGATATAACAACACAACAATCAAAAATCAGAATAAACAATACCGAGATAGAATGTGTAGATAAATTTGAATACTTAGGAGCAAACATCAAAGGTGCAGGAGGCTGCATGGCAGAAATGAGGTAAAAATTGGCAATGGCATATTGTAAAATAACACGGTTGAAAAACATATGGAAAAACAGCAAAATAGAAACGAAATTGCTAATGTTACGAACTTTTATTTTTCCGGTTGCAACATACGGCTGTGAAACATGGACCCTAAGTAACAGCGGCAAAGAAGATCAACGCATTCGAGCTGAAATACTACAGAAGGATACTTAGAAAATCATGGAAGGAAAAAATCAGAAACTCAGATATTATAAACACATTGAAGATTCCAGAGTGTTGGTTACTAAACACAATAACAAAAAGAAAACTACACCTGTTTGGTCCTATAAAGAGACACAACTGTTTAGAAAGACAAATAATGGAGGGAATGGTACCTGGGTAGAGGAGAAAGGGCAGACCAAGAAGACGATGGACTCACGACATTAAAGATAACATGAATACATCGCTAAAAAATGCAAGCCGCATCGCCCACGACAGAGAGAGGTTCAAAGAGTTCATTTGGAAGACAACGTTCTGAAAGGAATACGTCACATGTCAACGCTCTAATTACAGTAAGATTATTTCTTTACCAAAAAATTAACGATTACTTGCACATCTGTCACACTTCGGAAACACGAATAAGTAGAAGAGTTACCGGGAAATGAATTCTAGAAAAAGAACATCAATATTATCATATCTTCTTCTTTTTTGAGAACCCCGGGAATTGCGAGTCATTAGCTTTTACTTCCTATGTGCAGTGGGGAGGTTTCTCCGAGCTTTCTTTCCTACACAGCTTCAGCTTTCTCCTTAGTGAAATGCATATTGAAGGAGCCTTTTACTCAGAGGAGGTACAACCATAGGATATTGAATGATGAATATTTATACAAGTTTTGAAAATATTCTCTGGTGACTACTCGTATCTGGGGAGATCATTCACTTCTATAATAATATGCTTGTATGTGAGAAGATGAATCATCTTTATAATAATATACTTGTATGTGGAGAGATGAATCACCTATATGATAATGTATGTGGAGAGATGAATCATCTTTATTATAATGTGTATGGAGAGATGAATCATCTTTATTATAATGTGTATGGAGAGATGAATCATCTTTATGATAACATACTTGTATGTGAAGAGATACATTGCCTATCTATTCTCTTTTCTCTGCTTTTGCTGTAAATCGTCGCAGGATTGAATGATGATCAATTTTCGGGCTTTGACATTATTGATCGCGTGATGTGCAAGTACTGTGACATCTCAGAGTATTGCTAACTCTGTCAATCCATATTCTTCTTGGTCTTCCTCTGACTCTTCCTGTTTCCATTTGCATGTAGTATGTTCTTGCCCCTGGCCAATAAGGGTTCGTTTTCATTATGTAATCAAATCATTTCAGTCTCCAGCTATATATTTGACCAGAGACGTTGTTCCAACAGTTCTTGTAATCTCTTCATTCCTCACATGATCTCTTCTTGTTCTGTTTGCAGCATTTCTTAGGCGTCTCATTTCACACGTAGTAAGCTTTCTCTATTGTTCTTTAGTTAGTGTTGATGTATGACATTGATAACACGATGTTGGTATGAAGTTTTAATTTATAAAGTGCCTTTTAGTTTCCATCGGAATAGATTTGCGTTTAAAATTTCATGTAAGAACCTAATTTTCGTAGTTGCCTTCTTTCTACAACTTTAACAGGTGAAAGAATTCACGTATCTTGGAAGCATCGTATCATCAAATGGAAAAAAATCACCACAGACATCCAACATCGATGCGACATAACATACCAGTTCTTATGGCAAATGTCTCCTATTTCAAAAGCAAATATTGGAATATGAACACCGAAACTTCACAATATTAAACGATCATTATAACATTCCTGTTACCAATGTCAAACGTGAACACTAACAACAAAAGTCAAACGAAAACTTGTTACAACAGAAATGACATTTCTACGTAGAATACTCAGAATAACAATAAGATACAGAATCATAAATGAAAACATCAGAAGACTAACAAACACAATGCCAATGCATCCTGGGTTACATCAGAAGACATCAGATTAAATGGTTTTTACATGCTTCCAGACTACCATCAAATAGTGTCTCTCAAAAAGCATCGCTAAACAGACACAATGGATACAAAGCCAGAGGCAGACCATGCAAAAGATGGATTACAAAAATAAAAGAATCCACGAAAACAAACCTATATAAAACACAAACAATATCCGTCCCCAGAGAGTTCTTGACACCGAGTCATAAAGGGGTATACAACGAAAATAAGAAAGAAGCTTCTTCATACAATCTGCTATTACCGTTATAAATATTACTTACGTAAAATACAAGGTCCGTCCGCTTTACAATGAACGCACAGACTTTAAGACTATAGGATATGATACGAAAAATAATATAAGTAATAGTACACAAGACAGTTTCAACGTTTTAACATTACGGCCTTTTTCAAGCAATGCAAGACAAACAGTGAGCAAACAATAAACACAGTAAATATAATGGCATTAACTCAAACGTATTATCGGCAGACAATTAACAGCAGAGACATTCAAGGCAACAATAATGTATATATGCGAGTAAGGATCACATGTATTGTCATAGAGACAGACGCGCATTAAAAAAATAAAAATAATATGGGGAATGAGAACGGAATAAAACTATGCCGGAAAACAACATAAACGAGAGCACAACAAAGGCCCCATCACCCAAATCGTATTATCTATTTTCATTATGAAAATCGAATGTTCAATCATATATTCAACTTTTTCTGGTTCTTTAATGTTGATGCCAAATACATTTCATGTACCTAACTGTTGTTGTGCTATTTGATAGCGGATTGGTAATTGTGCTCTTTTAGCCGTTGCTATTCCTATCTTTGGTAGGTTTTCTAATTATAATTTTTAGCTCTTGCAATATATCTAGAGCCCGCTTCTGTGAACACTGAAATCCTCTACCCTTTTTCTTCCCCTGTCGCAGTTTCATACTTGAATGAACACTTAAAATATCACACAATCACATCTAGTACATCCTCCAAATTTATCCTCGCCATCTTGATGTTGTCCAAGTCAACCTATATGATAATATAAATGTATATGGAGAGATGAATCAGTTGTATAATATTATGCCGGTATGTGGAGAGATGAATTATATATATAATAATACACTCGTATGTGGAGACAGTGTGGCGAGACTCCCAGATAAGCTATTTAAACATTGTTTACAATTGTACATTTGATTATATTTCCTACTCGTATAAAGTAACAAAATGTAGCACAAAATTATATCAGTCTGCAGTCATTTTAAATGCATATAAATCTTGACAATATTAATATTTATTATATTTATGTACATACCTAAGAGGGCATGGGAAAAAATAAGAAGAAAGGGTATTTCTTTCTATTTTAAGCTATGTCATTGTATAATCATTATATTCAGCTGCTTACAACTTTCATGTAATACAATGCATTAGCTTGAGATTTATTCAATACAAGAAAGCTGACACACTAGGTTAAAGACAAGTTGTAAGCATTTCTGAAACAAGTTATCTAATGGTAGATCGAACGAAACCCTATATCTTCTATATTGTTCTCAGTAACTTATCCCCCCCCCTTTTATAGTGTGATATAGGGGACCTACTATACTCTACCACTTCTCTAAATATGACATTCCTGCTCTAGAAGAAATTTACCCTTTGTCACACTAATCTACTGCGGACTGAAAACTACCGGAGGTACTAGTTAATTGAATCAGGATCTTATTACGGAATTCCCTACCTCTCTGGAAGTGTAGCGAAACATGAGAGTAGAGAGTTTCACATACATTTTAGGGTGTCATCGAGAAAATGACAGGTAATTTTAAGAGCAATACATATGGATGGCCAGGAGTTCATTAAAACATGGAAACACCTGGACGAGCTGGAGAGTTGGAACAAAAGATTCAGATGCTTAAGCAAAGTTTCCCACAGTACATTTTTACATACATCAGGAATTCAATCTAGAGAACTGACAGACCCGGGACACACTGGATGGAGAAAGTTAAATGCAGATTCTACTTACGCATGGGAACGCATAATTTAACACGAATGAGAACCCATTAGCTAACCTATCGGGATGGCAGAGTTTGCAGGTATGTGGAAATACAAGACGCCAGAAAATAAAGGTGAAGGAATTAATTAAAATAGAAATTTGTTGCTAGTCGTTCTGTGAAATGAAATAAACGGATACATAAATTGTAGTAGTGAGTGGAACTAGAATTAGGAAGACTTTGGGAAAACCTGTCTGATAGGACTTAAGATAGAGAAGGGGAAGTCTTAGAAGTAAGATTGACAGAAGACAAAATAGTTGTTGGCTTGTGTGAGAAGAATATCTCCAAAAGACCAATGAAGTGCTTCGACACACAAAACGGGGGAGGGACGTGTTGAGCTAGAAAAAGGGTTGTTCTCTAGGTTTTCGGGGGTCCCTACTTGAGTTTTCGGAGAGTTAGGGTATGGAGTTGCCGACCCCAGCAGTGAAAGGGAAACCACTGCCAGACGGAGACTAGCAGACTTCGAGACGTAAGAACTCAAGAAGTTAGGACTTGCTCACTAGAGAGTCCACAGTTAGCTTAGACCGTTGTGGTCAGAGTCTAGAAGTTTCCCCGGTGAAAGGCTAGACATTGTTCTGCAGTTGAGAAGTTTATTACAGCTAGGTGGACAAGATTCTGAAATCCAAGAGTTCCACAGGTTAAGGAGGAAATGGAAGATTTCGCTGCTGAACTGGAAGATTGTCTTACATTAATCAAAATATTATCTTGCTGAATTTGAGGAATCAAGATTGTCTTGCGGAATTGGAGTTTATATTGATTATTTAACGTGATGCTTATATTGCTTGATGTTGTACTCAGAGTGTAGATGTTGTACTCAGAGTGTAGATGTTGTACTCAGAGTGTAGATGTTGTACTCAGAGTGTAGATGTTGTACTCAGAGTGTAGATGTTGTACTCAGAGTGTAGATGTTGTGTACGGATCAATCTGTAATAAAGTTACATATATATGTATATAATACACATGTGATGGTTTTCACGTTGGAGTATGTTTTAGTAGCAGTTCATTCATCACCGTTTGTCGTGACATCAGAAGGAGTGCATTGGATCTACGTACAGTTTAGTCATAAAGAGGATATATTGGAAACCTACAAGTTATTTTCATTACATATCACACTCCTGTCATACCCCACCCAAAAAAAATAAAACTGGTAGCGTATTCTATTCAGGACGTGACCATTACCCAGCATTTTCTGGCTGTAATGATTTTCTTTGCAATATAAATATGCTCAGTAGTTTCTCATTGCTTTGTGAATGGTGCGGATGCACAAATGTCTATGGCGGGGATCGAACTCGGTACCTTGGTCAGCAGCTGTGCTAAATTCTACAGGCCAATGACTTTCCCCATGTTTTCATTTCGTTTCTTGGCAAACAAAAATACAAGCTTCCGTGTACTTGCTTTTTATTAGCACCAACCATAACATTATATACCACAGGAATTTTATATCCCTATTCGATAATCCTTGAGATTATGTGACCATATATGAAAAAAAAATTCACCAAACCTAACACTAATTGAAGAAATGATTGTTATTATAAGTAATTCCACTCCCCCAACAACAGTTATACGGGATATTTTTCTAAAGCACTGTCTGTTGGAGTTTTATAAACTTGTCTATAAAATCTATACCAAAGAGGTCCGTGATAGAAAAGAGGTAGAGAAAACACAGTGATGCAAACAATTCAAATATTTTATATACATATTTTCTTTATATTTTTTCCTAAATGCTGCTCTTGATTAACCTTGTACTATTACGAATCTGTGTTAGATGAAAGAAATCAGCAAAAAACAAAAGGACAGCGAGGCAAAAATATAAATAAAGGGAGGGAGAGAGAGAAGCAAAGTACATCAACTATTATGTTCATACTCCCCGATATAACAAGGTGGACTATCGCCCATGGTATAAAAATTGCACATCCCCCTCAAAGTAGGACTTGAACCCACCTACGCACCACAACAACCAATTATACAAACTTGTGTTTCTATTTCTGTTTTATTTTGCATGGAATACGAAACATTATCATTTAATTTTCCAAACCCTGAATTTCCTCCATAATCTAGTGTAGAAAAATGCCAAAGCAGCAAATCTGACAAGTGTTGTGGCCGCTGATCGATACTCAAATAAATCGATTCGTCTAGTACCTAAGACCAAGTAATGAAGATATTACGAGACTTGCCGATAGCAACCATCGACGATCCAAGGGGTCTTTCTTAATCACACTTTCTCATTATTTCAGTATTTAACATGTTCACGTTATTCTTTATTTAAAAAACAATATTTTTGACAACTTTTGATTTCCTCATGAACTTTAATTTAAAATGTTTGAAGAATAAGCTTAGACGTAAGGTTATAGCATGGTGACACCGTTATTCTACTTCAGCTTCCCAATATACATTCTGTCGTTCTCAACAAATCAGCGCATTGTGGCCGAGATCATCATTCAAGAGCATGTTATATTGTTCTTTAGCAACAATCCTAAGGGAGCAGTCGAGAACAATATCGTAGTTGTGAGAAATACGATGTAGCCCTGAGGAAACAGATATCACAATCTACAATTGTAAGATATTGAATATGCTAACGAAGATGGTCTATGCGGTTATACAGATCCTTCATGGAATGGATGTACAAACAACAATATAGATTATTAATGGAATGTATGTACAAACAATATAGATTCCTCATGGAATGTATGTACACACAATATAGATTCCTCATGGAATGGATGTAAAAACAATATAGGTCCCTCATGGAATGAATGTACAAACAACAATATAGATCCCTCATGGAATGTATGTACACACAATATAGATTCCTCATGGAATGTATGTACACACAATATAGATTCCTCATGGAATGGATGTAAAAACAATATAGGTCCCTCATGGAATGGATGTACAAACAACAATATAGATTATTAATGGAATGGATGTACAAACAACAATATAGATTATTAATGGAATGGATGTACAAACAACAATATAGATTATTAATGGAATGGATGTACAAACAATATAGATTCCTCATGGAATGGATGTACAAACAATATAGGTCCCTCATGGAATTGATGTACAAACAACAATATAGATTATTAATGGAATGGATGTACAAACAACAATATAGATTATTAATGGAATGGATGTACAAACAACAATATAGATTATTAATGGAATGGATGTACAAACAATATTGATCCCTCATGGAATGGATCTACAAATACAAAATTCATGTTAGTTTTCTTATTCTACGGACTCGCTTTCTAGTCGAGGTTAGGCGCTGGTACGGATTTCTTTAATGAACTGTATCATGGTCACCAGTTCCTTGACAGGGAAGTAGAGCTTGACCGGCATGGCTCTTTCTGATGCCATGTTAGTTATATTAGTTATGTATCGTGTGTGTTCATACTTTACACGGCTTATGCTAGGACGAGAAAATTCATTCTAAAACTAAATGGTATGGCTGGACAGATTATGCCCTTAACCTTGGTTGGAAGATGGTCTAGGTTGAGATCACCGATAGGCGGACAGATACAGCATAGCTCTGTTGATCAAATAGCTTCCAGGGCTTGCCTGGTTCCAAATACATTGTTGTTACCTGTTATTGTGAAATTAGCAAGGCAGGCAGTGAGTGGGATCATGATGAATGGACAACATATGGTCTTTGTATTTCAGTCTGGACATTTTATCATTTAAAGACGCAGGATGTCATCGGGCAGTTGCAAATTGCCATAGTTTACGTTTAGCTATAGAAGTAAAGAAATAGAGCTACATGTCGCTCTGAAATAAAATGGCGCAATATTGTGTGAAAAAGGAGAAATGTAACAGCCCAATAGCGAAGACAAGCTAGAAAGTTAAGGAAGATCAAACACCATCGAAAGTCATCATTCCATGCCCAAACTGTTCCAGGACATTTAGGTCCACCATAAGAAACATGTGTTATTTCAGAACATAATATATATCGTAGTGGGTCGTTTATTTATTTTCAAGACATTTTTTATTATCATTCTTTAGGAAAACCATTAACAATTCCCCCCCCTCCCCCCAAAATCTACCTGCGTGCATAGATACAGAAAAAGTATCTTGCAAGTAGTTCGATTTATTGCCCAGCTCTGATCCTATGTAGGTAGAAAATCCACAGACTTCCAAGCATAATAAAGGATCAACGGGCAGGAGCCCATGGATCATTGCATTAGCAACCAACCTGCTAGCCAACCAACCAACTAACCAACTAACTAACCAAGCAACTAATCAGCCAACAAATCAACTAGCTAATAAACCAACTAATAAACCAATTAACCATTCAGTCAACCAACCAATTAACCAATTAGGTAACCAGCCAATCAACTAACCAATTAACTACCTATCCAGCCAACGAACCAACTAACTATCCAACTAACTAATCAAGTAATAAACCATCCAACTAACCACTCAACTAATAAACTAGCCAACTAACCAACCGACCGACTAACCAACCAAGTAACCAATCAACCAATTAACCAGCGAGCTAATAAATCAACCAAAAAATCAACCAGATAACCAACCGACCAACTAATCAACGAGCTAACCAACCAGCCAATCATCCACAAAACTAATAAACTAACCAAATAACCAACCAAGCTACCAACCAATTAACCAACCAACTAACCATGCATTTTCTATGAATATTTTGTAACCATCATCTATGACTTTTTTATGCACCAAACGTTCATACAGTACACACGACCCATAGAGGAATGAAGTATATCGTATGTTTGATCAACTTTTTGTGTTCATCCAGTGATGTAGTGTGAAACTATTCTATATATCACCATTTGAGTGCAAGATGATGAATGTAGGAATGATCCATGAAGTTTAGATACATATCATTATGTTGCTTTCAAAGAATAGTTTCAGAATTGAATGAGCTATTCAAGAAGTCTAGCGACAATGTATTAACGTTACCAGGAGAAATGTAAAATCATATCTAATAGGTATATCATTGAATGTGCTACTCCAGCAGGGCTAGCGACAATGTATTAACGTTACCAGGAGAAATGTAAAATCATATCTAATAGGTATATCATTGAATGTGCTACTCCAGCGGGGCTAGCGACAATGTATTAACGTTACCAGGAGAAATGTAAAATCATATCTAATAGTTATATCATTGAATGTGCTACTCCAGCGGGGCTAGCGACAATGTATTAACGTTACCAGGAGAAATGTAAAATCATATCTAATAGGTATATCATTGAATGTGCTACTCCAGCGGGGCTAGCGACAATGTATTAACGTTACCAGGAGAAATGTAAAATCATATCTAATAGTTATATCATTGAATGTGCTACTCCAGCGGGGCTAGCGACAATGTATTAACGTTACCAGGAGAAATGTAAAATCATATCTAATAGGTGTATCATTGAATGTGCTACTCCAGCAGGGCTAGCGACAATGTATTAACGTTACCAGGAGAAATGTAAAATCATATCTAATAGGTATATCATTGAATGTGCTACTCCAGCAGGGCTAGCGACAATGTATTAACGTTACCAGGAGAAATGTAAAATCATATCTAATAGTTATATCATTGAATGTGCTACTCCAGCAGGGCTAGCGACAATGTATTAACGTTACCAGGAGAAATGTAATAGTTATAGAATTGCAATTCATAATCTACTGTTAAATGTGAAGAAAGATTTATATAATTCATAGAATATGTGTGATACAATAACGCTTGAAGATAGTGTTATATGCAAAGTAAGTAATATATATATATAATTTAAGCAATTTAAATTCGTGTATAAAAAAGTATTTTTGACATGACTTTTTGTCAACTAGGACCCCACACCCCCCCCCCCCCCACCCTTTTCAACAACTGTCAAATATGTTCACACTTCCTCCCGTACATAATGACGTCATTTATAGACAGCACGATAGAGAGAAGGATTCACAACAAAATCAAATATAGAAAGAATAAAATTATATCCATCTCGTACACTCCTCACAAATTCACGCCTAACTCAACATAATACTCACAATCTGACCCACTACTTCCATCATTTCTCCTCATTTATTTATTTATTGTAATTCTATTCCAACCACATATTTATCCTCTTTATAACATCCAAATCCCCCTCCCCACAAAACTGCACATAGGAAACAAGAGTTGTATTGCTTGCAACTCCTGCATATCGAAATAGACAAATAAGCAAATATATCAGCTAAATCAGAAACTGTCCTAAACTCTGCCACATTCTGTTTCTATTCTGTACCTATCTTTCCATTTTTCAATCTTTCACTCTCCTAGTTACTCAATCCTTAATTTAGCCTTCCATCCAATAATCCAGACACCGTGCTCTGCGTGGTTGAAACTGTCAGGTTGTGGGCGGACTGCCTAACAATGACTAACCTATCGATTCAGGCTATCCATCATTATGGTTTTCTCTTCACCGTTCAAGACTTCGCAGGAATGGGGATAAGGTCAGTGAAATTCCACACAGAAATGGACCGAAATAACATTGTTTCATAAGCAAATAAAATTGTGCGTTTGTTTAAACTCTGATATCTATAGTATTTGATATATTATAAAATGTTTATACACTTTATGTAATATGTTATATATTATGTAATCTGTTATATGTTGTGAAATTGTATACACGTTATGTAATCTGTTATATGTTATGAAATTGTATACACGTTATGTAATATGTTATATGTTATGAAATTGTATATACGTTATGTAATCTGTTATATGTTATGAAATTGTATATACGTTATGTAATCTGTTATATGTTATGAAATTGTATATACGTTATGTAATCTGTTAAATGTTGTGAAATTGTATATACGTTATGTAATCTGTTATATGTTGTGAAATTGTATATACGTTATGTAATCTGTTATATGTTATGAAATTGTATTTGCGTTATGTAATCTGTTATATGTTGTGTAATTTGTATATCAGCATCATCTATGTGGCGTGTAGTTTACATAACGTTGTCCTCACTGCCATTGTTAAGTTGACAGATTATGTACACGCTGGACAGCCTCTTCTAATGATATGTTCCGAAGGTCTTCAATATCCTCTGTCCATCTTAGTCTTCGTCAGCCTCTTGTTCTTTCTTCCTGGAACTTTTCCCTCCATGATTAATGAAAAAAACCTGGCCAACATGGCGGGCGTGATGGTGTAAACTTTCGCGCTCTGCCGCGTCAGCTTCTATGACAGACCTAGCAAGTCGATAGGAGAATCTGTGTGCTAATATTTATACAACGAGCTACGTTTTGTGATATTCTATGCAAAGTCTTCATCACCAATGAATATAACAATAGATAACACCAAAGTGAGGCAAGCCAAAGAATTTAAATATCTAGGCAGCATTTTTTCCGAAGATGGAAGACTAGACAGAGAAATAGAAACAAGGTGACAGAAAGCAAACACAGCGACTTACCAACTTTCACCATTACTTCTTCATCCAGAGATCAAGCTGGAAATTTAAAATAATAATAATAATAATATCTACAATTTTTATACCACTACTGTGCTACCAATGTCAAACATGGTCTTTAACAGCTTCGCAGCAAAGAAAAATCGTCACATGTGAAATGAAGTGTCTGAGAAAAGCTGCAATGGTTACCAAACTAGATAAAATAAGAAATGAAGAAATTTGAAAAGAGTTGGTATATATCATGTATCGAACATATTGAGAGACAGCAAGTAAAATGGTTCGGTCACTTTATGAGAATGAAGCCAAACCAAATACCAATAAGAGCATTAAATACAAGAATATCCGGGCGTAAAGCCAAAGGTAGACCAAGAAAACGGTGGATAGAAAACATTAAGATAACATTGAACAAAGATGGACTAAATGAAACCTCGGCGACACATCTGGCCTTGAAACGACGGCTTAAGATACCACCCCTACGCTTAACGGCAAGTGTGAATGCGATCAACAATCATTCACCTGGGGATAGACAATAGACAATAGACAATTAATGTTTCTTAACAATTATGTCTGTTTTATGTCTAAAATATGTCCGGATGTTTTTTATGGGGTTTTTTTGTGTGTGGTTTTTTTAGGAGCCAGTCTTCTTCAGATCTTTGTGAACGTTTGCGCCGGTTCGTCTTTGTGATAATATTCTTACGACCTTTCTATAACATTTCGTGTTATTGTTTTTATCAGTGAAGGGGGTGACACCTACAAAATTCATGTTTAAACGAAGATTCAGTATTGGAGATGCATGCCTGTCAATCCAGCATGTGTATGAGGGGTGAGGAAAGTTGCAAAAAAAACGTTGAGTATCTGTGACAGATTAGCAGGTTGTGAACTGAATGGGAGTTATGTTGTGAACTGAATGTGAGTTATGTTGTGGAATGAATGGAGTTATGTTGTGGAATGAATGGGAGTTATGTTGTGGAATAAATTTGAGTTGTGTTGTGGAATTAATGTGAGTTTTGTTGTGGAATTAATGGGAGTTATGTTGTGGAATGAATGGGAGTTATGTTGAATGAATGAACCAGTCCTCATAGTTAACAGTTATGAATTTTAAGCTACTATAGTTTCTGTGTTATTTTGCCTCTCTATGAAATGGGCCAGTCAAAACCGTACAACCTCCTCAATCTCATCTTATGACATGAATTGAAGTCGAAGTTCTGCTCTTCTCTGTTCTTCTTTTGAGGGCGAACAAACGAAAACGATTTCCATCTTCTCTGTAATTAGACAAACAAGTAGTTCAAGATTTCTGTCCCGCAATCCGCAAGGGATAGATCCTGAGGAAATCCGAAGTTCTGCCTAGAATAGACAGAATTGTTCAGTTATTTCTTAGCTAGAGAGATAAAAGGAAGAGTTATTTTACACCCAAATCCTATTGAATGATAGCCCTAGGTCTGGTCCCAAATAGTGTCACTTATCTCGAGTGATACCAGTGATCATTGGTCACGTTGCGTATTTTTAATATCTCCAGCCAATGAAAAGCAAGAGAAAAGTTGGATCAACCAATAAGTGACCCATATTATGGTTCATCGTGCAGGACTATTTTGGAAAAGAACTATTTACATCTATTCATTTCATTCATTCATTTTCCTTTTGCGCTGAAGTTAGCGCATATGGCAAAGGTTAGATCTCTCAAATTATGTCTGTTCAAAGCTATTCTGTGCAGTTCTTGAATAGTATGAATATTGACTGTTTTACTTTCTCTTAAGTATTGTTCTTCTGAGTGTTTCCTTTGGGCGACCCCTGGCTATTCTACCTATTGGTATCTATGTAAGAGATTGGTGGTGTATTATGTTATTGTCTGAGCGTAGGACATGTCCGATGTAGGACCAACGACGTTCTCTAATAACATCTATGATGTAGTTTTGATGTGTCTCTTCTCTGATTTTTTCGTTCGATTTGAATTCGCACCAGTGGGTGTTAGTTATCCTACGAAGGCATTTGTTTTCGAAACTTAATAGTTTCTTTCCTGAAGATAAAGAACATATCCATCTCTCACATCCATATTTACATCTATGATACAAACATATTTATTAGTTTACACAGAGACAGACAGTTTTAAAAACATAAGATCATTGACTAGTCAACAACTGTATGGCGATACCGAAATGAGGTCACGGAAACTGATCGATAAATTGTGTCAACATCTCGCTTGGTGCGTTGATACGTGACCATTGCCGATATAAGATTGTGGGATAAATTGGGAATCATCCTTTTAAGTGACGCATTTCATTTTCATTAGCTGGCGACACATGGTGTATGTTGTTCGCCCATCACATGATGATGATGATCATTTGTTACATCCACTTTTGAAATTCAGTTAGAGATATGTCTTTGCCTATGAGTTCGTAGATGGCTAATAAGCCCAATTCGAGCCGCACAAGGCCTTGGACGGTTTTGGTCTCTCCGTGACGTTCTAGCTACTGTAGCGGGTCATGCAGATCTATTGCGACACAGAGTATACACAGTAAACAATGAAAACCACGGGGAAAGTCGAATGCATCACTCTAGAAGGATGATGAAGCACTGATGAGCCAGCAGAATTGAATAATGCAAGACAGACACAGCTGGTCCTTGGTCATCTAGATTAGTGTTTCTCAAATCTTGTGAGACCGTGGATCAATAAAAGAAAGATTTACGGCTATGGCCTGGTCAATATTCTATATACTCATAGATAAGTTTACAATTCAAACACTCACAGCCAGGTAGACATGTAATTTATAACTTTTATATTTCCGCGACTCGGCGGTTGAGTAGCGCTGATGTAGCCTATATGACCATGCTACAGCATCACATAAAGGGTCGGGATGTTAAAAAAAAATTACCGGGATTTCCCGTTCAGTAAATACCAAGCCCTTCTGAGACTACTCCTGCAAGCTAATTTCACGCAGAATCACTCGTCTTGGCTGATGACTCTGCTGATCTCACGTAGTCACTAGTCTTGACTGATGCCATAGCTTATTAGTAGCTGTGCACATGCATGTCACCAGCTAATGAATTGCGCAGGTAAAGTCAGATACACAAGGATAAGTTGTGCTATGTGAGATCAGCGTGCAGTACTATATTGGTGAAGGACTTGACATACACGAGGATTTGACTTTTTTCAGCTATACACGTAAACATTGGTTCTAGGACGGTACATGCTTGCAACTCTTCTTGACAACCGACTCTTTTATTGTAAAACTGTATAGCATCACCTTCTCTCTCTCTCTCTCTCTCTCTCTCTCTCTCTCTCTCTATGTTTATATATGTATAGAATATATATCATCTTACATATCTGCTTATCTTATATATATCAGCTTACATATCAGCTTTGGGGGGAAATATAAATAGTCAGGAGATTGTTCAGTTTAAATTAAAGTAAGACTCGCAATTGCAACACAAAATTTAACACAAATGAGAAAGCTGTCTCAAAATGTATATACTGTTAAAAATAAATAAATAAATAAAAGCAACATTATTGCAGTACTAATGGACACTAAATTTCAAACGCGTACCAAAATTTTATTTTACGGAATTAATGTTTCAACCGTGGCATGAAGAACCTTTCAGACTTTAACAATGAAATATGTTCGGTAAATTTGGTTTTGACTTTTATTCTTTGTGAAAGAGACATTTGTTTCAGCAAGGCGTATGGTCTCTTCTGCCGCTATCAGAGATCGACATCTCCTTGATATGGATCCTAAAAGCCGTTAGATCTGTTGTTGTGGGATGGCTGCCCACTCTTCCCACAGGGCAAGACACAATGCTCGGTGAATGTCTGGAGCCACGTCTTGCTGGCGGAGTCGTCTGCCGAGTTCATTCCATAAGTGTTCTATTGGGTCCATGTCCGATTAAATGGCTGACCACGGAATGGTCTGGACGTTGCCGTCAGCGAGGAACCGGGTTGTGAGCTGTGCCACATGAGGTCGATGCAGCCTTATTCTGCTGAAAAATCGACCCTCGTGCAGACAAAATTGAAAGGATGCGAGAACAATTTCGTTGACATATCGTTCGGCATTTAATTTGAACCAGGTCAAGTTTATCAACCCCCCTCCCCACATCAGTATACAACTACCACCATGCGGAGGATCCTCATTCTCCGTCTATCTTGTCGTTAGAGTACAAAACATGATTAATCACTAAACCAAACACGTCGCTAGTCATTCCCAACGGTCCACTAACAATCTTGGTTCGCCCGTTGCATTCGGTCCTGGCAATACTGGTTCGTATAAACAGGACCACTATGAGTCTTCTATCCTAAATACCAGCGTCGTGCATCTGATTCATGTAAACATGAACTTGTTCCAAGAATTGCGTGAAATCTATTGGTTGACCTTGGTTATTTTTGACATACGATTCCAAGTATGTAAATAGTGACCATCAAAAGCTCAACAATAATCAAAAACGTAGGGAACGGGGTCTAAATTAATTCAGTTAGAAGGACTGTGTGGTATAGTATATTAGCCGTGGTCTAGCTATGAATAAAAATAAATCTATATCAAATCAAAAATGTTAGCCAATTACACACAATCAAAAAATGTTTCTTAAATGAAATTCAAAAGTGGAACAGGTTGCGGAATTAAGAATATAGAATCTAATAATCAACAAGTGAACCTGCTTGACATATTTCATACGTATACACTACTAACCACAGTATACATTTTTGTCAATAAAACTTAATAAATGTAGAATAAGTTTGTCTATGTTTGTTTGGATTTTCTGGAAATGGGGAAATCCTTAGCCATTCACTCTGTGCTCAAGAGGTCTCGGGTTCGTGATCGGGATGTATTTTTCACAAAGTGGGTTTTTCTGAGATCTATAAGAATTATCGCTTGAAACTATGGAGAAACGTATTGGCAGGCGACGTTCCGCTTCTTCAAGAGCGACAGTTGAATATATATGGGGTAAAGTGAGTACAATTAGGTAATCCTATAAACATTTAATTTTTATTTTCGCGTCTGGAATTATAAGCAATAAGGCTTATGTATCCTTTTGTACATTGTGAAAGTTTCTCCCTAACTTTATTTCACTCCAGAAGACTCCGACAATCAGAGATGTGCAATAGTTTGACAAGAATCCTAGGACTCAGATGTGGTAGAACTGATCAGTTATGTTTATTACCGAGCAACTAAATCATGTGTACACAATTACGTCGTCATAATACACAGCAACTGGTGGCGATTGACTAATGGTCACAAGCTCTGAGGGTTTCTGAGATGACTTGACATTTCATAAATGTCTTGGAATAGTGTGTTGTAAATTATTGACTAGTCTGCCCACTCACAAGATTACACACACAGGAATGTTAACAATTTTAGTGCAGATATGTATCATGAAATATTTTGCTAAATGTGACAAACCAAACGATGAGACAAGGAACATGCAAATAATATCAATAAATGTGTGAGTAGCAAATATGTCTGTAAATATTCTAGATATTCTAGAGTCGATACTAGATATTTTAGCGCCATGTGCTTGCTATGCACGTCGTAGGGGATAATTTTTAACGATATCTGATGTTTATATTGTCCGACGTCTGTGTGATTCCTGTCCAGAAAAGAGGGGGAAATAACGACGCTTTGACCTGTCATGGAAGCTGTAAGACGCAATTCATGAGGTTTAGTAGTAGCATAATTGACTGTTATATCCCATAAATCAATATTTTATATAGAAATGCTGAATTCAGATGTGCCAGACCCAAGACCTTTTTTCAAGTATTTTTCATGATAGTTCTGCGCGCCGATCCCAAGCAATGGCATATATCGTGCCTTTTCTAACATTTCCTTTTTTTAAATTGGCCTATAGAATACGGAGGAGAATATATGCCTTAGAAAAAAATTTATGTAGACGAATATTAATTATCCAAATACAGACCACAATACCGACTTATACATGAGATGCAAAACAAATACTCCTGCGGAGAGGGCCGGATTTAGACTTGATAGGGCCCTAAACTATTTGATATATGGGGCCCTAAGATATTTGAGATATGGGGCCCTAAGCTATTTGAGATATGGGGGCCCTAAGATATTTGAGATATGGAAGCCCTAAGATATTTGAGATATGGGGGCCCTAAGATATTTGAGATATGGGGCCCTAAACAATTTGAAATATGGGGGCCCTAAGATATTTGAGATATGGGGGTTCTTTAACAATTACGAATATATAGATAGTGAAATTAAACAAATTTGAGGCCCCCAAAATAGTGGAGCCCTAAGCTATAGCTTAGTTAGCTTATAGGTAAATCAAACACTGTATGCAGGTGAACAAGAACATCTCATGGCAGTAGTGAGGCGTCGCAACCTTGTGCGGTTTGGCCACGTAATTAGGCACGATTCTCCTTCAGAACATATCCTTGCAGGGAACAGTTGAGGGTAGAGTGGGTAAGAGAAAAGTCTGGATTGAAAATATTAAAGTGGACATGATTAAGATTCTCCACACTTGAACAAAGATCTGATAACAGAGTCATTGCACAATTTGTGTGTTGATTTTTCCAGTGACACCCATAATACCCTGAATGGTTATGGGCTTAATGATGATGATTAGCCTATAGCATAAGCAAAATGACCATTGATCAGACGTATCGTATCAGCCAAGAAAAGTGACGATGTTTGGAATTAACGCGTAGAACTATTCCAGAGAATGACTTGAAGAAACCCATCAATAATGGGGTTGAGATCACCCAAAGTGCTGATACGCCGATGGCAATTATTTTCTCATTTTGTCTAGAAAACATAGAACATCGTGTATAGCTTATTGAAATGTACATATTGTATGAGAACATGTGTATGTTTTTCTAGAATCATCTCAGTGAATAATATGGAAATAGAAATAAGTTTTATTTTTTAAAGCAGTGTTATCAAAAGAGATCGATATTTTGAACCAAATGTTGTATTTTCCCTTCAACTCTTTCAAAAGCAAATTAGCCATACACATCAATTTTCTATTTTTTTTTCTTTTATAATATGTATTTTAAGAACATATTTATGTTATTAACTATCAACAAAGAGCTTCACTATGGAAAAAAAATCATTAAAACGAAATCTAAACTTGATGAATGTATGAAAAACATTTGCAAATTCAAAAATATACATTTTTGTTTACTGACATTTTTCTGTGTTCTTTAATGTCCGCTCTTTCGCGCTTTTTAAAGAGATCTCGACATAAATTGCTTTCATGTTTCACTATTTATATACAAGTTCACTCATCTCGACTTCACTCATAATTCCCATAATTCCATATCTGTGTCTCTTATTTGATACTTCATTATAGGAATATAAATAGATATCAAATATTTGTATAGGAGAACTGAAGGAATACAGGCACAGATTATGCCTCAGACATAATCAATTGTTCGCATATTTTATTCAGAATGTAGCTATCAATCCAGCATTTATGACTATAGTGGTTTTCTAGGCAATATAAATACGTTTATTAGGTTGACATTGTTATCTGAACTGTCCAAATGCTCAATTGTCTATTCGGGTTTAAACATGATGCCATGTCGGTCAGAGCTGATTTATGTAAAGCTCCACCACAGACATTTATTTTCAAAATTTGTAACGGATAACTGCAGTTACAGAGAAAAATATTCAATTCTGCCTGTGTGTTATTGGACCCGAAAGGTGAACACAGAATAGTTATATTGTTATATGCCATGTATGTTGTAGGATGCGAAGAAGGAGGTTTAAGGGTGGAGTTGACTGTCCTATCCCATTTTAGTATTTATCTGAACCGATGACAACACACTTACGGGATATCAATAAGATATCCGTCTCTTTCAACAGATGACCAAGTGTATGTAAGCTGATAGTTGTCATGGCACGTCTATATTTCAACAAATGACGAATGGTTTGTAAGCTGATAGGTGCCATGGCGCGTTTTTCTTTCAACAGATGGACAAGTGTATATACGCTGATAGTTGCCATGGCGCGTTTCTCACTCAACAGATGGACCAAATTCAATGGCGCGTTTCTCTTTCACCAGATGGACAAGTGTATGTAAGCTGATAGTTTCCATGACGCTTTACTCTTATAACGGATGAACAACTGTCTGTAAGCTGATAGTTGCCATGGCGCGTTTATTGTATATTTTCCTAGTCTTTCTCCGTCAATTGTCCCCCTTTTACTATCTCTTCAAGCAATTTCTAGCTAACTCAATATCTTAGTAACAGACTCATCCACCATTGTGTCTTCATCAACATTCTCACAGAAACAAGGAATTTACAGTGACCCCCCCCCTCCCCTTCCTCAATCCCGTCTATCGTCATCTTTACTTTTACATGTGCTTTTGACGATAGTCTTTTGGCTCTCTCATTACGCTCTCAACTTCATGCTCTCAACACATCGGATCTTGTTGCTCTCAACACAGCGGATCTTCATGCTCTCAACACATCGGATCTTGTTGCTCTCAACACAGCGGATCTTCATGCTCTCAACACATTGGATCTTGTTGCTCTCAACACATTGGATCTTGTTGCTCTCAACACATCGGATCTTGTGGCTCTCAACACATCGGATCTTGTTGCTCTCAACACATTGGATCTTATTGCTCTCAACACATTGGATCTTGTTGATCTCAATACATTGGATCTTGTTGCTCTCAACACATTGGATCTTGTTGCTCTCAACACATCGGATCTTGTTGCTCTCAACACATCGGATCTTGTTGCTCTCAACACATTGGATCTTATTGCTCTCAACACATTGGATCTTGTTGCTCTCAATACATTGGATCTTGTTGCTCTCAAAACATTGGATCTTGTTGCTCTCAACACATTGGATCTTGTTGCTCTCAACATATTGGATCTTGTTGCTCTCAACACATTGGATCTTGTTGCTCTAAACACATTGGATCTTGTTGCTCTCAACACATTGGATCTTGTTGCTCTCAACACATTGGATCTTGTTGCTCTCAATACATTGGATCTAGTTGCTCTCAACACATCGGATCTTGTTGCTCTAAACACATCGGATCTTGTTGCTCTCAACACATTGGATCTTGTTGCTCTCAACACATTGGATCTTGTTGCTCTCAACACATCGGATCTTGTTGCTCTCAACACATTGGATCGTGTTGCTCTCAACACATTGGATCTTGTTGCTCTCAACACATTGGATCTTGTTGCTCTCAACACATTGGATCTTGTTGCTCTCAACACATCGGATCTTGTTGCTCTCAACACATTGGATCTTGTTGCTCTAAACACATTGGATCTTGTTGCTCTCAACACATTGGATCTTGCTGCTCTCAACACATCGGATCTTGTTGCTCTCAACACATCGGATCTTGTTGCTCTCAACACATCGGATCTTGTTGCTCTCAACACATTGGATCTTGTTGCTCTCAACACATCGGATCTTGTTGCTCTCAACACAGCACCCTCTGCGTATATGACATCATTCTCTTCCATGTGTCCGCTATCAACTGCTTGATTTCTAGATCAGCCTTTCCATTGCACCAATATCTGCATTCACTTCCGAGTGTGATTATAACCTTCTGATAACTTGGGACTGTCAATAAATCAAGTGTATCTATTTAGAAACTCTGAGACAACACTGCGACATGTCTAGCAAATCGATAGTAACGAAACACACTGCCCATAGAGAATGAAGAGTGCTCAGGACAGGAACAAGCTTAAACACAGCACACAAGAAGGTCATCTCCAGAGAATTCTTTCACCCCTGACGCCGCAAGGCAAAAAAGGGCCACAGCGTATAGATAGAATAAAGTAAGTAAAGAATATTTTTACCCCACTCCTATGTCAACATGCAGTAAAGGATCAGAGATCAACACCCCCCCCCCTTTGTGCGCTTAATTATGACAAACATTTACCCCACCCCATATATATGTATGCATATATATAATTCAAAAATAACATGAAATCGTTACGGATTTTTTTGTTCAGATTTTCCTAAATAATTTTCAAATTCAAACAATGTAATTGTTACATTTAAAAAATATTTTGCCATCAACTTTTTAAAAACTCCCCCTCCACATCCTTCCCCAATTTTTGACGCAATCTTTTAACAGCCCACTTGATAGAATTCCAGCAGTTCTTATTCATTATTCCCCTTTGAGTTTTCCTAAACAAGTGTTGGCCTTAGCAATCTTCTCCGCACCTGCCATCCATGACCTTGTTGAGGTCTTGAACCTTTAACATCAGGTATGTTTCTATATCTATTCGTATGTACATAGAAAAAATAAGAGGGGTAAGACAAGGATGCATTTTATCACCAAGCCTATTTAATATCTACACAGAGAATATCTTTAAAAATACAGAAGAAATACCAGGACTCAAGATCAATGGGAAAATAATAAACAACATTAGATATGCAGATGACACTGTTCTTTTAGCAGAAAGTGAACATGAACTACAAAGACTAATAGATCAAGTCAATAAATCAAGTAATGAATATGGACTGGATATAAACATTCAAAAAACAAAAACCATGATAATCAGCAAAACACAGAAGAACAGGAGGTAAACATAAACATACAGGGAGAGAAACTACAACAAGTAAAACAGTATCAATATCTTGGACACATAGTCACAAATGATTGCAGATGTGAAACAGAAGTTAAAAGGAGAATATGAATGGCTAAAAGTACCTTCAATGACATGAGGAAATTATTAATATCTAAACAAATTACAAACAAGTTAAAAATGAGAATTATAAAATGCTACATCTATTCCATATTAATGTATGGCTCAGAAACATGGACACTAAATAAACAATTAGAAGACAAAATTGATGCCTTTGAGATGTGGGTATATAGAAGAATAGGGAGAACATCATGGAAAGAGAAGAAAACAAATAAAGAGGTGCTAAAGACACTTAATATGAAGAAAGAACTACTAAGAGAAATAAAGATCAGGCAAATAAAATACTTTGGACACATTAAAAGACATGACACCTTATTGAAGACCTTACTTGAGGGTAAAGTCAAAGGGAAGCGAGCAAGAGGTAGGCAGAGATACAAGTGGGAGAGTAACATTACACGATGGACAGGTTACAGTCTAGCAGAGTGCACCACCAAGACAAGAGACAGGAGATGTTGGAGATACGTTGCAGCCAACCTTCGTTGCGGAGACGGCACTTGATGATGATGATGTTTCTATACAACTGTACCCTTTCTCACTTGTCACTGTCATGTACTATTTCTTAAGTGTTGGAGTATGTCTAGATGTACTATATGTCTCTATATCATCTATCCAGACATGGTTATAGTGACACCGTAGCTATGCTGAAGTCAGATGTTTAAGACCAAAAGACGTAAATATCGCCGCTAATCTGGAAACTATGGTACAACTCATTTCGTTCTCTGAACTGTATCCTATTGGTTGGTTGCTGATCCAACGGTCTATGGGCTCATGCCTCTGACCCACTGTATCCTACTAATCGGTAGGAGTTTGAGAACGAAGGCAGAAAAAGAAGATACTATCCAGTGTTTGTATATATTTGCAGGTATAGAGGCATTTCTCTGTTAGTGATGTCTATACATATTTGAAGGTCTTGTCTCGCTCGTCTTGTCCTAGACACTAGTGCCGTCAAGCGTCGAGTATATTTGCAGGTATAGAGGCATTTCTCTCTTAGTGACGTCTATACATATTTGCAGGTCTTGTCTTGTCCTAGCCACTAGTGATGTGACGCGTCGGGTATATTTGCAGGTATAGAGGCATTTCTCTCTTTAGGCGTCTATACATATTTGGTAAGGAGTGGGTCGATGAATAATATAATATAGAAACAGATCTGATTTATTACTAAAGAAACATTGCAATGCAACAAATGGTATTTGAACCAGGTTTGTTCAGATGGCACCTGCTCGCCTCGCTACTTGAGTCAATCCGCTTGGGGAGAAGGTGTTATGAGGTTTACATAACGCAAATAAAAAACTATTATTTCCGAATACTAAATGTCATGTTCTGATTTCCGTGTTTGCTTGTTTTCTATTTCTAAATGCTATGTTCTCATTTCCTTATTGGCATGGTTCCTAGCGCTAAATGTCATTTCTTGATTTCCGTGTTCGCTAGCTTTCTAGTAGTAAATGTCATGTTTTGATTTATTTTGTCACTTTCTCCCTAGTACTAAATGGCATGTTCGTGATTCCTCGTTGACTTACTTTCTAATATTATATGTCATGTTCTGTTTTCTATGTTGGTTTACTTTCTAATAGTATATGTCATGTTCTGTTTTCCATGTTGGTTTACTTTCTAATATTATATGTCATGTTCTGTTTTCCATGTTGGTTTACTTTCTAATATTATATGTCATGTTCTGTTTTCTATGTTGGTTTACTTTCTAATAGTATATGTCATGTTCTGTTTTCCATGTTGGTTTACTTTCTAATATTATATAACATGTTCCAACTTACTCAGGGAGGGATGGGGGAGAGGGGTTAAAATCTAACAACTATCTACCTACTTTTTTCCTATACATTCTATTTTTCTAAGAGGAGTAATGACTCTAAGACTTTAGGAATGACTCTAAGGATTTAGTAATGACTCTCTAAGACTTTAGGAATGACTCTAAGACTTTAGTAATGACTAAGACTTTAGGAATGACTCTAAGACTTTAGTAATGACTCTAAGACTTTAGTAATGACTCTCTAAGACTTTAGTAATGACCCTAAGACTTTAGTAATGACTCTAAGACTTTGAAAATGACTCTAAGACTTTAGTAATGACTCTAGGACTTTAGTAATGACCCTAAGACTTTAGTAATGACTCTAAGACTTTAGTAATGACCTTAAGACTTTAGTAATGACCGTAAGACATTAGTAATGACCCTAAGACTTTAGTAAGGACTCTAAGACTTTAGTAATGACTCTAAGACTTTAGTAATGACCCTAAGACTTTAGTAATGACTCTAAGACTTTAGTAATGACTACGACTTATTGAACGCACGACAACATATCCCTTAAGCAGAACCGAGTAAAATGACAAAGTGTGCTGTCTCAGAATCAGATCAATGCTTTACTATTGACCTCCAGGAAGCACGGATCCTTCGCACTTCCATTAATGAGGTATTTTTTCTCAGCAATTATTTTGAAATGGAATCCTGTTTTACTTTATAACTATCGTTTTTATAACGCCGTTTTTTGTTTTGTTTTTTTGTTGGTTTTTTTTGCTACAACACCCACTACGTAATCTATTTTTTCCCCAAAAAATTACTCTGTTGTGCACCAGCAGTCACATCTTTAGTACGTGGGGTTGTTTTCTAACACTTATGATTTATCAGTTTCTTCTTCTGGAATCATGTGAGAGTTTTCCGTAATGTATTTGTTTTGGTATGCGGCTGTTGTCTATTCTTTAGATATGTGTTTGATATGTGTCACATGTGTGTTCTGTAACTGGGTGTGGAGACTATTGTTGGAATCCTGGCTCTCTGCTGGACCTCATTGTTGGTAACATTATTCTCACACTTGATATTCAAAATTTATCATACATCGTAAATGGAAGATGTTCAATCTCTTATCTTGTTGTGAATATGGTGTTCAATACACATAATGGCGAAAACTGAAACAGGTGCCCAGTAGATGGATACCCTTGTTTCTATTGTCAACATCGAGTTGATCCAGCCTCTTCTTGACTTAAAAACGTACTACATGTTTTCATGTTACGGAGTCATGGAAGCTTTTTGGCTATGTATAAAAAGGCCGCTTTGCATTAGCTGTCTCCGCGACGTGCACAGGAATAATTTTTTATTGCACATCCGAAAGAGAAAAATTCTTGTCCCAACTGTGGATTGTACCCGGGACCTCAGGGATCTGAGACCGGCGTTCTTGCACCACGGCCACGGGCTCCTCTTCTTGACACTTTACCACAATTAGTGGCAACGTTTCCTATTTGTAGTTACAGTGCATCCCGATAGTTGAAGTTATTAATTGACTGGAAATTGCAGTTACTCTGAATTCCCTGTAGTTGAAGTTAATTAACTGACTGAAGTTGTAGTTACTGTGGATCTCCGGCAGTTGAAGCTATTAACTGACTGAAAGTGTATAGTTACTGTAAATCCCCGGTAGTTGAAGCTATTAACTGACTGAAATTGCAGTTACTCTGAATTCCCTGTAGTTGAAGTGAATTAACTGATTGAAGTTGTTATGAATTCCCAGTAGTTGAAACTATTAACTGACTGAAGTTGTAGTTACTTTGAATTCCCAGTAGTTGAAGCCATTAACCGACTGAAGCTGTAGTTACTTTGAATTCCCAGTAGTTTAAGCTATTAACCGACTGAAGTTGTAGTTACTTTTAATTCCCAGTAGTTGAAGCTATCAACCGACTGAAGCTGTAGTTACTTTGAATTCCCAGTAGTTGAAGCTATTAACCGACTGAAGTTATAGTTACTTTGAATTCCCAGTAGTTGAAGCTATTAACCGACTGAAGCTGTAGTTACTTTGAATTCCCAGTAGTTGAAGCTATTAACCGACTGAAGTTATAGTTACTTTGAATTCCCAGTAGTTGAAGCTATTAACCGACTGAAGTTGTAGTTATTTTGAATTCCCAGTAGTTGAAGCTATTAACCGACTGAAGTTGTAGTTACTTTGAATTCCCAGTAGTTGATGCTATTAACCGACTGAAGTTGTAGTTACTTTGAATTCCCAGTAGTTGATGCTATTAACCGACTGAAGTTGTAGTTACTTTGAATTCCCAGTAGTTGAAGCTATTAACCGACTGAAGTTGTAGTTACTTTGAATTCCCAGTAGTTGATGCTATTAGCTGACTGAAATTGTATGGTTACTGTGGATCCCCGTTATTTGAAGCTATTAACTGACTGAAGTTGTATAGTTACTGTGGATTCCCGATAGTTGAAGCTAACACCAAGTGGGGGGGGGGGAGTTATCTCCAAGTGGGAGGAGTTATCATCCAGTGGGAGGAGTTATCACTAAGTGGGAGGAGTTATTACCAAATGGGAGTTATCATCAAAGAGTGATCGAATTATTATTGAACAATAAATTGTTAAAGAATATTGCAGAAAATATGAAACAGTAGAAAAGTGCTTCTTGGACATCTAAAAGTCTAAAATAAACTTGATAACATATGGAACAGTGGAAAAGTACTAATTGAACCTCTAAAATAAACTTGTTACCTCAAACTCACATGAAAATTGTCAATCCAGCTCGTTGATTAAAAAATAGCGATGTGTTCCGATCTAAGTACTTAATCGTTGGTTATCCAATGGTGACCAGACTACGTCTAACTAGTTTCGCCGTTAATGTTCCAT
Organism: Meghimatium bilineatum; assembly: GCA_034231615.1. NCBI lineage: Eukaryota > Metazoa > Mollusca > Gastropoda > Stylommatophora > Philomycidae > Meghimatium > Meghimatium bilineatum. The sequence goes on along the minus strand of CM067298.1, from coordinate 116,804,340 downwards.
CTACTTTGTCATTATCATTGTATTCCTCTATCCCTTTAGAGCATGAGTCATGGTATGTATTTCATGGAGGATGATTCAACCAACATAGTAGTTTTGAGAATTTTTAAAGTGCCAACATTATCTGTTTGTGGGCGTTGACTAAAAGAATCTTCAGAAATATATTTTAAATGAGGACGTTAACTAAGATCATCTAAAGACAAGTAGTCCACAACATCTTTCTAAGAAATTATACAACAAATGATCCATATTTCACTCGGATACGTTTGATTCGTGTGTTCATTTCTACTCGTCGTCTTTTGATGTTATGTGCGTATCTTAATAAAGGCCTTTTGGTTCGAAACGTCGATTATGCCACGTGTATTATTATTTGTATGATTATATCCTGTGTTTTGTTATGTGTATTATTTCACATGATCATCCGATAGTGATCGTGTGTTAGTCGTCGTTCAGTAAAACTTTATTACCTGTTTCCCACGTAAGTACTACTATAAAACTCTCAAACACCAGTGACTTGTCTATCAAACACCAGTGACTTGACTATCAAACACCAGTGACTTCTCTTTGAAATGCCAGTGACTTGTTTATCAAACAACGAGGATTGATTGTCTATCAAACACAAGTGACTTGTCTATCAAACACCAGTGACGTGTCTATGAAATACCGAGGATGTATTGTCTACAGTCATCGTTCATTCTCAAATTCCCGTTAGATCTCTCTTGTAGCAGGACAATGGTCATAATATATTTCCAGCAGGATGTAGTCCAGATAATGAAATGTGTCGAGTCAAACGCGACAAACCCAAATTAACGGGGAAAAGAAAATCAGACGCAGACCACACTAGTCGCAGGAAATCGAAGACCTTCTGAACATGGCACTGGAAGAGACTTTGCAGTCTGCACAGAACAGAAAGGCTTACAGAATGGCAGTATAGACAGCGTTGACAAAAGGTGCGGGTAAATACTCTTATGAGAATTGATGTTTCCATGGATGTTTCCAAATATGGCACCAGTATTTTTCGTATACGTTGTGGCTTATTTTATATATATATATATATATATTATACAGTGCTTTGACCTGGGGATACGCCGTATGCCCACCAAAGTATACACAAGTGACCAATATTCAGTATCACCAGCCAAGATAAGTGACCTTTTGTGAACGTTTTCTTCTTCTTCAGCGTTCCTTCTCAAACTCCCAGTGGATCTCTTCAAGCAGGAACAACGATTTCCAGATACTAGATTTCCAGCAGGATGTAGTCCAGAAAATGAAAAAGTGTTGTATGCCGTTTTATTTGCGCCAATATCTCGATACATCCGTCTTCGGTGGGTGTGAACGGTTTTATTGGATATTATTGAGAAGGACTTGATTTCTTCATAGCATGGATTCCGGTCTTTATTGAATTCTAAATAGAAAGCATTTTTATCGTGGAGTTAGTTCTTCTGAGACTTCGAATTAATTCTTATTGAATCTAGATCTTGTAGTTCAGAAAGTTTTGCCTACATAGTTAAACGGTGGAGAAAATAATGCTTTCTATGGAAACATTTTAATTTTCAAGTAATCGATTCAAATATTCATTCATTTTCCTTTTGCGCTGAAGTTAGCACATAGGGCAGAGGTCAGATCTCTCCAATTCTGTCTGTTCAAAGCTATTCTGTGCAGTTCTTGGATATTGATTGTAATGGTTCAAATATGAAGATTTAAATATGAACAACTTTAAAACAGTTTTCGAAGTAATTAATTGAATTTGTGTCTGTATGCTATGTATGTGCTGTGTGTATCTTCTTTTCCTGCGTTTCGCTTTATACTCCTCTATGACTTGCAACGTCAGAGGTAGAAGAGTTCTCTGGAGATGGGCTTTCCGTATGCTTCATATATGTTTATTTTCGTTGATTCTTTAATTTTTGTAATCCACTGCTTGGTGGATTCTATAATCTTCTGCTTAGTCTGCCTCTTGCTTTGTATCCATTGTGTCTGTGTAGCATTGTTTTTTAGGTGTACTTACTGATGGCAATCTAGAAGCATGTAAAAACTACTAAATCTGTTGTCTTCTCGTGTGTGCAGGTATCTATGTGTTTAAAAGAAGAGGGGCGTGGTTAACATAACAGAAAATGTATGGCAATTTGTGTTAGTAAATAGCGTATACTCTGTTTTTCTGCAGAAAAAAGGCACTGATTATATATATATATATATATGTGCAGGTCTGTATCTGAAAATCAAGACCCACTCACGAATAGCTGACGTCATTTTTAGAATCAGCAAATCAAATATAATGAGATACATCTAACACGTGCGTCACACAAAAGTCTGTTCCTCGGCGTTAATATCTATATTGGCATACGTGTGATCACATAACAATGTGACTGCATAACTTCGACTCGATCATTGATTAAACATTTGGGAATCTCTTGAAAATCTTACTCTTGAAAATAAATTGTAATACTTCTAACATTCACTGATCATGAGTCGGAGAAATCGCACACAGTCAGATCAGGAAATTATGTGCAGTTGGAATTGACTTTTCATGAAACCAATACTAGCAAGAACAAATGAAACCAATATTAGACAGAACATATGACACCAATATTAGACAGAACATATGACACCAATATTAGACAGAACATATGAAACCAATATTAGAAAGAACATATAACAAAAATACTAGAAAGAACATATGACACCAATATTAGCATGAACATACTAAACCAATTTATTAACAAGAACATACTAAATAAATATTAGCAAGAACATACTAAATCAATATTAGCAAGAACATACTAAATCAATATTAGCAAGAACATATGAAACCAATATTAGAAAGAACATATGAAACCAATATTAGAAAGAACATATTAAACCACTACTAGAAAGAACATATGAAACCAATTTATTAACAAGAACATACTAAATCAATATTAGCAAGAACATGGATGAAAGAAAAAAGAAGAGAATTCTTCTCTTCCTTCCTTTTGTCACACTTTACATCATCTTCTACCTCCCATGACACTCTGCTTACTAAACTACAACCTATCTTTGATACCACAGTCTACCAACTATTCACCACCCCTCCCTCTCTGCTTTGACCTACCTTCCTATTTATATTGGCCCCCCCCCCCCTATTCTTTTTCTCTTATAATTTGTTACTCATACTACACGTGTGTTCTAAATTACATTCGGCGGTATTTATACACATTATATTTATACACATTATATTTATACATTATATTTATATACATTATATTTATACATTATATTTATACACATTATATTTATACATTATATTTATACATTATATTTATACACATTATATTTATACACATTATATTTATACATTATATTTATACATTATATTTATACATTATATTTATACACATTATATTTATACATTATATTTATACATTATATTTATACATTATATTTATACACATTATGTTTATACATTATATTTATACATTATGTGTATACATTATGTTTATACGTTATGTGTATACATTATGATTATACATTATTTGTATACAATATGATTATACATTATTTGTATACATTATATTTATACATTATGTGTATACATTATTTGTATACATTATGTTTATAAATTATGTTTATACATTAATTTTTGGACATTCGCTGCAGACTGGAGAGAGGATTACAGACTTTCGTCGAATTCAAATATTACAAATTCTAGGAACATGTTATAGAGAGCATAAGACAAATGTGCACGCAAGAAATAAAATAGAGATGTATGCAGGTGTATAAGAACCATTGCTTTCAATAGTGAAACGACGAAAACTAGCATGGTATGGACATGTATGCAGACATAATTCCTTGTTAAAAACAATACTGTAGGGAACCGTCGAAGTGGGTAGAAGCATAGAGGGAAGGGGGGGGGAGTAAATAAAGACATGGCCAGACATCATCAAGAAATGGACAGGGCAAGATTTTCCTTCACTCATCCGCATCGTTGAAGATAGAAATCGCTGGACGACACTGTGTGATGAAGCCTCCAGTGTGGTACCCCTACGACTCTAACGGGTTACGGATTTATAGATAGATACATTATTTTTTAGTACTGATCATGCTTTTTTTATCGAAGCTTTGCCTGTGCTTATGTTTCGTTCATAGTATGTTGTTTATACCATTGGCAAAATTTTAATTTACCTATCTTCGTTTATACTCGCAACCCTGACACAAACTGATAAAACAATTACATACCACTAAAGGAATGACGATGAGTCACTGTTCTGTACTGTCATAACTTCCGCAACCTTTTATGATCATCGTGATTTATTCAGTAATTTCGTGACAAGGAGATTTGGTATCAACTTCTTTGAAAAAAAAAGATAAAATACACTTATACCACAAGTGATAGAAAAACATCTATTTTAAATCATTCCTTTTTTTTTTAACGTGTCACATCCTGTCACTGAGATAAAAATACAATTATATTTACATGAGAATACTTGACCCTAAATAGCAATACGATATCTGTTTATGGGACAGGTGACGTAATCATGATAAAGAAGCTTCTAACGAAACTATAACTGTTGGAGTGCATAAAGTAATGTGTAGTAGGCAAAGGTTTAATCAAGTACTTTTTTGGAATATATGCCATTCACGCTGATCCACAGACATCTGAAGAAGTACATGTACTTGTCTTCTAGCTATACTAGTAAGAGTTGGAGTAAATGAACTGTCTCCTCTGTCAGTCTTTCTTGCACCATAGTTCTGTGTTTGTAGTGGTCTTCTCTGTGTACTTGTTATTTGTCGTTCTGACGAAGGCTACAGAGTCGAAACTTCGTTTGTTTATTTTGTGTGTTTCTGTTTAGCGAGCTTTTGTTAATGTTAGTGTGCTTGTGTTAATTACTGTAAAACTCCATACTTATTAATGTCCCCCCCCCTTAGTAAGAGTTACCAGAAATACCGTAAGAAATATTCCCTAACTGTGATGCAATAGTTGTCCCTTGCTAATTATGATGAAGGTGTTCCTCCTTCGCAAGCGAATATAAACATGGCATGAAAAATAATAAATGAGATGAACAAGTAGAAAAAAAAACACATTTGTGATTGTCTAACTTGGTTTGTGAGTTCGTAAATGCCCGATGAGTCCGATTCGTTCAAGGAAAGGTATATTGCAGTGCATGCAGGAGTGCAGAGGGTTCGGGGTAGGACAGCCTTCGACCCGTCCCTCCACCTCCGTCGCCCGTTAATCGCCCACAGTGCTCTTCCCTTTTCAAATCCAGTGACGCCAGTAACAATCCTGGCGTGCCAAGCTGAGCAATCAAGGGCCGTAGTCTCCCAGGAGCCAGGATCGATTCCGCAGTAGTATGTCCCTTGCTAATATATCCAGATATCAGTAGCTGGTCTCATATTGCGTCACTTATCTTGGCTGATCCGACGTTTTCTGTGCATTTCATTGACTAGCGACACAAAGTATACGCAGTGACCACTCATCAGTCTTATCAGGAAAAACCAGTGAAGCTGTAGGCGATAAGCACGTAGGACCCGTATTACGGAGAAGGGTTTGGTTAGGTAAAGTAAGGGTAAGCTGGTGATTCATTGGAGTAACACAGAAAGGAGTGTTACCTGCAGACACTATCGAGTTCATTCATAAAATAAGTACGTACTTTTAAGTGACTTTGGAGAAATGATCACTAAAAATTGATGGACTCCAACCCTTGCACATTGAAAGGAAAAGTAAGAAAATTGAAACTGGAAAATAATAAGTGGAAATGGAAACTCAATGAACCTCAATGGAAACCGACACTCCTGTCACATCTTGTGTAGATCTCAATATTATTTTATTACATAAATTGTACATATGAGATGACAGTACAGAACATAGTCTAACCTCTTGATTAATGTATTGAAAAGTTTCTGCTTGGTTACCCATTCTTATGCATGCTGTTTCTTGCCAATATATGTTCCTTATTATTCTCAGAGCTTTGTTATCAATGTTTAGTTCTCCAGCATTCTAATTATTTCTTCACTTTACAATTTGTCAAATTTTTCAATTTTTGTAATTCCATAGTGTTGTCAATAAAGCCAAAATAAAAATCTATATTTACTTTAGTCATTTGGATTGTTCTTTGATTGTCCGCTGAATGTGCGTGGGATGTCTGTGCCTTTGCCTTCTACAAATTCATATTGTTTATCTTTATTTATGGTTTTATTTTATTTTCTGCTCTATTAATTGTAATTATTATCATATTTTCGTCGCATGACTTTTTAAACATTGCGTGCGCTGTTGTCAATCTGTTGCACCAGATTGCAATGGTAGTGTCCTGGAGATAGATTTCACTAGACTATCTAGATTCCACTAGACTATCTAGATTTCACTAGATTATCTAGATTTCACTATCTAGTATATATCTATTGTTGTAGACGTCATTCAATCATTTTATTATCACTTCTACACACATTTCAACAACAGCTTTAATTTATGAAGAGGTGATGAGATCTGTCCGTGGGAATTTTTTTGTCTTTATATATTGCATTGCGTTTTCTACTTCTGCTTTTAATATTTGTGGCTTCTAACATGGTCATGAGTGTTGCGTTTCACATCTTGCATTTTTAATCATATATATATATGGGTAGCTATTGAACAGACGGGGCGTTTTGTCGTTGTTCCTCGAGTTCCTTTTAGTTGTAATTCAGTCAAGCATCTTTCAATGTCTTAATTGTTAGTTTCATTTCATTATGTATTCTTTTACATTCATTTTCATTTAGTTGCTTTTTCTCCTTGTATTTATTGTATGGTTCATAGTAATATCTAGTAATTCAAGAAGTTGAACTAATATCTAGTTTTGTACGTAGTAAAATCTTGGTCAGTATTCACAGTTAATCAAGAGATAAAACCGATGCCGGGTAACTAAATACTGGAAATAGAGGGCTGAGGGATGGGGTAACACTAGACAAATATCAAAATAAACAGAAATAGGTATACGTGTTACTAATATGAGTCAAGAAAACAATCTAGCAATGAGACACAGTGATAGACGTAAAGATATACAAAAATAGGTATGTGTGTTACCAAAATAAAACATAAAACAACTTAACAACGAGATACAGGGGCAGACGACGTTTCGACTATAAAGCCTTCATCAGGACAAACAAATGACCACAATAAATTAGTGTACACGGTCTTTATCAGGACAAACAAAAGATCACATGCAACATATTTTACATAGAGAAACACGTATGGCATGATAGGAAGTAAAGATAGAAAGAAGCGAGGAGAAGATGTGAGAAGCAGTTTATCGTTTTCACTCCATCCATTCTTTTACTTTTTCAACAGCTTTGCCCTCCTTATCTTACCACATTTGTCTTCCTCTCTTACCTTTTTTCCTTGTCCTTTTATCCTACATGTACTTCTCACATCTTTTCCTCGCATCTCTCATTTTCTTCCTATTATGCCGTTTGTATATCTCTGTAAAATTTGGGGTTTTTTGGTCTTACTTTTGTCCTGACGAAGGCTTTGTAGTCGAAACGTTGTCTGTCACTTTGTCTTTTCATAGTTATTATGTAGTTTCTAACTGAAAACGGTCTCTCAAGATTGAAAAATTCGGCGAAAAAGAAAGAACGGTATTTTTCTGTTTATTACGCATATTTATTTGCTGCTAGTCATATTTTTTAGGTCAGTGGTTTCAACGTTTTTCGAGTTGCTACCACATTCTATAGAAGTAAAGTGACCTGAAACCCCATTTTATAAAAGCAAAGTGGCCCGTGACCCCAAAAAAGTATTTAAAAAGTATTTTTTAATAAGGAAAAAAACCTATTGACACATGGCATCGAAGACCTTCTGAATGTGATACTAGGATATGCTGCAGAACCGCAAGGTTTACAGAGTGGCAGTGATGACAAGTTTCTGTACAAGACACGTGACATAGATAGATACAAAAAAGACAAATAGCAGATATAGATTTTAAACATAATTCAATAGTATTATATTTTATCTATTAGACATGTTGATTATCCTCTTCTCACACCGGACATGTACATAGTTGCTTAAATCTTCGCTTCAGCAAATCTCTCAAGATCTAGCGGCACTTAGTGTCAGTTCTATGTTGGTTCAGTGCTGTTTTTGAAATCTATGTTAGGTGTTCTCTACAGACCACTCCTATTCTCACTCCCATCTTGCGCATTATTGATATTGACATACTCATTTATCTCAAGATCCTCTGATCGTGCGGATTCAAAATGAGCACTCAGTATGTCTTCTCGGTCTATATACTGTTATAGTGGGGAGGCCACTAAGTATGTCTTCTCGGTCTATATACTGTTATAGTGGGGAGGCCACTAAGTATGTCTTCTCGGTCTATATTCTGTGATAGTGGGGAGGCCACTAAGTATGTCTTCTCGGTCTATATACTGTTATAGTGGGGAGGCCACTAAGTATGTCTTCTCGGTCTATATACTGTTATAGTTTGGAGGCCACTAAGTATGTCTTATCGGTCTATATACTGTTATAGTGGGGAGGCCACTAAGTATGTCTTCTCGGTCTATATACTGTTATAGTGGGGAGGCCACTAAGTATGTCTTCTCGGTCTATATTCTGTGATAGTGGGGAGGCCACTAAGTATGTCTTCTCGGTCTATATACTGTTATAGTGGGGAGGCCACTAAGTATGTCTTCTCGGTCTATATTCTGTGATAGTGGGGAGGCCACTAAGTATGTCTTCTCGGTCTATATACTGTTATAGTGGGGAGGCCACTAAGTATGTCTTCTCGGTCTATATTCTGTGATAGTGGGTAGGCCACTAAGTGTGTCTTCTCGGTCTATATACTGTTATAGTGGGAAGGCCACTAAGTATGTCTTCTCGGTCTATATACTGTTATAGTGGGGAGGCCACAAAGTATGACTTCTCGGTCAATATACTGTTATAGTGGAGACGCCACTAAGTATGTCTTCTCGGTCAATATACTGTTATAGTGGGGAGGCCACTAAGTATGTCTTCTCGGTCAATATACTGTTATAGTGGGGAGGCCACTAAGTATGTCTTCTCGGTCAATATACTGTTATAGTGGGGAGGCCACTAAGTATGTCTTCTCTGTCTATATTCTGTGATAGGGGGTAGGCCACTAAGTATGTCTTCTCGGTCAATATGTTATAGTGGGGAGGCCACTAAGTATGTCTTCTCGGTCAATATACTGTTATAGTGGGGAGGCCACTATGTATGTCTTCTCGGTCAATATACTGTTATAGTGGGGAGGCCACTAAGTATGTCTTCTCGGTCAATATACTGTTATAGTGGGGAGGCCACTAAGTATGTCTTCTCGGTCAATATACTGTTATAGTGGGGAGGCCACTAAGTATGTCTTCTCTGTCTATATTCTGTGATAGTGGGTAGGCCACTAAGTATGTCTTCTCGGTCAATATACTGTTATAGTGGGGAGGCCACTAAGTATGTCTTCTCGGTCAATATACTGTTATAGTGGGGAGGCCACTAAGTATGTCTTCTCGGTCAATATACTGTTATAGTGGGGAGGCCACTAAGTATGTCTTCTCGGTCAATATACTGTTATAGTTGGGAGACCACTAAGTATGTCTTCTCTGTCTATATTCTGTGATAGTGGGGAGGCCACTAAGTATGTCTTCTCGGTCAATATACTGTTATAGTGGGGAGGCCACTAAGTATGTCTTCTCGGTCTATATTCTGTGATAGTGGGGAGGCCACTAAGTATGTCTTCTCGGTCTATATTCTGTGATAGTGGGGAGGCCACTAAGTATGTCTTCTCGGTCTATATTCTGTGATAGTGGGGAGGCCACTAAGTATGTCTTCTCGGTCTATATTCTGTGATAGTGGGGAGGCCACTAAGTATGTCTTCTCAGTTTATATACTATTATGGGACAATAGGTCACCTCAGCGTATCCACTGGAAAGCTAATATATAAAACTGCTTATATTTCTCTGGATTGCATGAGATATTTATTAAATGATGATATTAAACTTTAACATACCGAATGGAAATGAAAATGATTTAAGATCATTTTTTGCTTGCTTGTTTCAGCCGATGATCCCAAAGAACATTGCGACCAAAACCAGATTCGTAACCCATGGGTTAACTTATTCAAATAGAACTTTCTGCTTATAACGAGTGTTAATATGACGTAATTTTTTCCAAGAAAATATGGAGCGATTTTAGGTTAGCGACAAATGGAGAGTAGAGTAAATCTAGAAAGCTGAAAAACATCTGGAAATCTACCTAACCGATATACTATGGTTGGCACAGCTATTGATGACCACTTGACAGTATTCTATATTCACTGAAACGGGGGGGGGGGGGGAATCGGTGCCTCCTCCTGCGGAGCGCATGCATTCAGCGTAGCCATTTAGTCCGGCGCATGAAGACATTTGTTCCGACCAGCGAAATCATTATGTACTTTCATACTGAAAAAAACAACCTAGGTTGAACTCGAAATGCAATAATTCTATGAGGTTTCTCATATTAGTATAAATATATTTTAAATGAATCATAATTCGATAATCCATCAATCCAGTGATGGTGCTATACAACGGCTTGTGACGAGATAGCCAACAAAGAAATACTATCCAACTGGACGACTTAGATATATGTGTAGAAGCAGAGTTTGATACGCGAGATGAACTGTTGTCCCTGAAAGCATTGCAAGTTTTACATTCACTATAATAAACCATGACTTTTAAGATTTGATTTTATCAATGAAAACACTTAGTTGAACATTGTAAAAATTAAATGACCTTCTTATAGATAAAGCTACAACCGTGATTGGCTAGCAAAAATGATTAATCGGAGTGATCAAGAAATACCTGACTCATCAGCCTTGAGACGAGACCGTCGGCGGTAAAGACCTCTGTCCAGATTTAAATAGGATTTCATTCGTTACTTTATTATTGTCGTAATTTCCGCTAGTCATTATTTATATGCTTATAGTCGCATGCCAAAAATAGCCACCGCTACTCCATCTATATAAATAGTGATCAACCAAAATTAGGACAATAATTAAAAAAACTTAACGAAATAAGTCCTAATTAATTATATATATGTACATAGGTCTTCTATGCCGCAGACCATGGTGGCGCTACAGAGTGGCATACGCAATCCCGTAAAAGCAGCTGCGGTAGAAATAGTGTGAATTACGTTCGCTTCAACCGTGGACGTTAATCCAATTAGTCTATATCAGAGCTTTTAACCATCAAAAAATAGTGGAGGTGGGCTTTCTAATAATCTAATCACCACTACCTCTAACAGCACACACTTCACCAAGAGAAGCATTTTCAACCATAGTAATAGTTGTGAGATGAGTTAATTTTGTTCTATAATTAAGCTCTATGATTGTGTTCTATGATTATCTGCTAAAGTGTGGATTAATATTTAAATTTCTAACAATATATGACTGACTTTTGGTGCGGGGACGACACGATTATACGATAGTATATCCAGCGAACTATGTTATAAAAGTTCAAGTGGTCCTTGGTAGAAAAAAGGTTCAAGTGTCTCCGTAATGTATTCATTTCGTTAAATGCGCATGCCTTCTAAATAGGAATGAACAAAATAACACTTTTCTAAACTAAGTATAAGTAATGAGACGGCAAAGATGGGTAGTAATGAAGTTATGCTGACAACAACACATATAGTGTAGATAATTAACATCTAGTATACCACAAACGCATAAAGTGGACATGGAAATTTAGTTCTTTTTTCATTCGCTTGAAGTGTGCTTATATCTGAACTTTGTCTGCTTTCATAAACATGGCTGTGTTTATAACTTGTAGAAAGAGTTCCGTAGAGTTTTTAATTCTTTTGTTGTTTCTATGGGTCACTGTATTTGCCTCATCATTCCATATTTCGGGCATTCCTGAAGAATATACTCTGCTGTCTTAGGTTGCTGTCAGCATATACACATGGTTATCTTGCCAATCTTAAACTTTGTATACATATGCCTGCGCAGTCGGTTGTGTCTTGCTGCGAGGAACAGAATAACAACTTGTTCTGGTCTTCATAATTTGGTAATCATCATGAGTTGTCTTTGAATTTCTCATTTGCTTTGAACATCTGTTTCGTGTGATGGTGCGTTATTGGCACATCTGTTTCTTGTGATGGTACGTTATTGGCACATCTGTTTCTTGTGATGGTACGTTCCTGGCACATCTGTTTCTTGTGATGGTACGTTCTTGGCACATCTGTTTCTTGTGATGGTACGTTATTGGCACATCTGTTTTTTGTGATGGTACGTTATTGGCACATCTGTTTCTTGTGATGGTACGTTATTGGCACATCTGTTTTTTGTGATGGTACGTTCTTGGCACATCTGGTTGATAAATAAGCAGCACCTTCCATAACCAGATGACCTGCTTTCTCGTTACCGGTATTTACTGCAATCAACAATATTCGTACTGAATAGCTCTTCCCCTTGTTTCTATCAAATAAGATCTTTAAATGATGGTTTAAGACTGCATATACTAAAAGGAAAGTTGTAAGGAGTTGAAACTGCGTAGAGGATTAACTTCATTGTTCTCTGGTTATTCCATATCTACTTTTCCCTTTCTAATGAGTGATGCACCGCCTTCCGATAGTACTACCCATAGCACGTAACTTCGTTGCTTCTAGCAAAAATCCCCAGGGATTTCCGAAAAAAACTTTCTGTAAACAAGACGTTGAGAACTGATTTAAATCCATAATCTCTTGAGCACAAAACAAATTGGTTATTCACAACGCCAGGGAGATACAAAGAGTTAAAGTATAACAACAGGAGATATCAAGAGTTAAAGTATAACAACAGGAGATATCAAGAGTTAAAGTATAAAACAAAACTAATTTGTTGACAACTATATTTTTTGCTATTGTGAATTCATCATCAAGTGCCATCTCAGCAACGAATTTAGCTGCAATCCCAACATCCTCTGACTCCTGCCTTTGTGGTGCACTCTATTAGACTGTATCATGTTCATCTCGTGATATTTCCGTCCTAATTGCATCTTTGTCTACCTCTTGCTCGCCTCCCCACAACTTGACCATCAAGTAAAATCTTCTACCAGGTGTCATGCCATTCAATATGTTCACAACACTTTGAATTTTTTTTTCAAGTATGAAAGTAAAAAACATATCAAACAAATAAAATATTGTGGATACATAATAGTAATTATTTATTCATATCCCTTTTTTGTATAAACTTATGTCGTTGTCACCTTGGACACCGTGGCTCAATGTCTGCGTTGTAGTGCATCGGTGATAGTACCACTGTTTTTACTGTTTCTATTGCTTGTTCATCGTTTCTTATTTTCTTGATGAAGACCTATTTATATGCAGTTTTACAGCAGTCTTACCTATTATCGATTGCCATATCCTAATAGAACTTTGCTAGTCAGCTATGGCTGAATTATTAGGTAGTCAGCTACGATTGAATTATTAGCCGCCGCTAATTTATCTTATCATATCGCCAGTATAATATTATCGAACGGTTATTAAGTCACCAGCAACCACCGAAGACGGGCGTTTCGGGCCATTGGCCCAAATAAAACAACGGCACAACGCATTGCAATTTTCTGGACTATATCCTGCTGAAAATATAGCTTGACAGTTGTCCTGCTATAAGAGAAATTCAGCGGGAGTTTGAGAATGAACGCTGAAAAAGAAGATACTCCTAGCTAATTCGACCGAGTTCAGTTTGTCAGACCATCCCCTCTACACCAAACCGACATTGTGTAGGCATATACAAAAATTAAAAAACCTGATGGCGACCTCGCTCTGATGTACATGTGAGGGACGGCCAACAAGAGTTAGGAAGAGATACACGTGGGAGGCAAACATCGTATGATGAACAAGAACGTCTATGCGTGACCAAAGCATTAGACATAAAAAATTGGAAGTCTGGTGCAGTTAACTTACAATGCGAGCCGGCACATGATGATGGTTATAACGATAACAACGACGATAAAGTGATACATCATTATGTAGATATTTAATGTTTTCATGTAGTATATTAATAAGATAATAAAAACTAGAATCAATCGAAAAATGATTGTGAAAATGTACCACAAATTTCAGTACGAAATAAATGTCTCTCCATGACCATGTCGACAGAAGCTAATGTCTCAGTAGAAGACTCTTAATGTCAGATATGTTAAATAAATGTAACGAAGCAGTGAACCGATTATAACTGTTGATAATTTACTCACTGTTGATAAGTTACTCACTGTTGATAATTTACTCACTGTTCATAATTTACTCACTGTTGATAATTTACTCACTGTTGATAATTTACTCACTGTTGATAATTTACTCACTGTTCATAATTTACTCACTGTTGATAATTTACTCACTGTTCATAATTTACTCACTGTTGATAATTTACTCACTGTTGATAATTTACTCACTGTTGATAATTTACTCACTGTTGATAATTTACTCACTGTTGATAATTTACTCACTGTTCATAATTTACTCACTGTTGATAATTTACTCACTGTTCATAATTTACTCACTGTTCATAATTTACTCACTGTTGATAATTTACTCACTGTTGATAATTTACTCACTGTTGATAATTTACTCACTGTTCATAATTTACTCACTGTTGATAATTTACTCACTGTTGATAATTTACTCACTGTTGATAATTTACTCGTGCTGTCTCCATAACCGGTTTATCTTTCTTTAATATAGCTGAAAGTATTAGAGCATACACAGAATAGCTCCGCACGAATTACACATAAATTTTCTGTGAGGCCAAGCCAACATGTTCAAGTCAGGCAAATCAGCGCATAAGTAACTAGCTATTCAAAGTTATTAAAACATTTTGGCATATAGTACAGAGAAGTTGAGATATGAATCAGAGTAACAATTCTTCTATAACTTTTAAACTGGCTGTTTATTGATTGAGCAGATACAGCATGACTAGTATCGCATTCAACACTTACACATTAGCGATAGCAACATTTATAGACCTTAGCAGAGCATCCGCTCTAGAAGATATTTCCATTTGTTTATGTGAACCAAAAAAGCTACTTTTTGCGTGTGCACACCACGGGTAAAGAATCACAGTCAAGACCAGATTATTACGATCCGATAACTGGTCACACCAGTTGGTGACCTATGATTGATTTGATCAGTGATTTTTTTTGACTGACGACACAGCACACGCAAAGAACCAATGAAAAATATTGGAATAGCAGAGATGAAGGACGTAGTGTGCAGGCCCTTTATCTAATGTAGGAACAAGAATATTAAACTCAAAACTCTCGTCTCATGACGAGCGCCTTATACACAACATTTCCGACGCTCACATTACACGAACATGCCTGCGCGAAACTGCTTGAACAAGACAACATACGAGTATATCCACAACAGACAATAATGATTCAAATTATTTAATCATGTGGAAAATATGCTAGAATTTCTAACTTATAATTTGGCAAACATACTACAATTTCTAACTTACAGTTTGGCAAATATACTCGAATTTCTAAATTATAGTTTGGCAAATATGCTATAATTTCTAACTTATATTTTGACAAATATATTCGAATTTCTAACTTATAATTTGGCAAATGTACTATAATTTCTAACGTATAGTTTGGTAAATATGCTATAATTTCTTATAGATTAGCAAATATACTCGAATTTTTAACCCATGTTTTGGCAAATATGCTAGAATTTCTAATGTACCTTTTTGCAAATATGCTAGAATGTCTTACATCAACTTTTGCTTTCTATCTATAAATCTTAAAAACAATTATCGAATTCAAACATAAACAATTTCTGGTCATTATTGGTTTCTAATATTAATGTATAAGTCTAAAAACATATCTATTTTTTAAAAGAAATTCACACATTAATAACAAATAGAAACATCACTTCGAATATATTCGTTTCTATCAGTTTCTTTCTACATTCATTCAGTTCAGCTACAAATATGTACTTCTTAGCTATAGATCTTTATCTATTTGAAAAGATGGATTACTCTAAATACCTGTTAATGTCTTGAAACACTGCGTGGGTCACTGTCGCAGAAAATAGGTTGTCTCTCTCCACCTGTAGAAGCTGGAACTGACACTTGGCTGAGAGAATGCTATTTAAGCTGGAGGGACAAGCAGTTATTCATCTTTCGCGACGTCGGCGAGTTAATTAATGTATGAGTAGATGTGTTTGTAGGCAGGACTATGTATGTATATGTGTATTTGTTATTGTATGATGTTATCGAAGGTAAGTTCATGGAAGATATAGTCACGAGAAACAAAGACAAAAACGAAGAGAGCGAACGTCCGCATAAAAATAGTGAAACAGAAACCAGAAACCAACCACTTCGATCGTGCCACGTTCTCGCTTGCAGACGAACGGAGAAGAGAACGTACTCGCAAACAAACTTTCAAGGAGTATCCAGGCCTTCAATTATGACAGATCGACATCGGATTACCCTTTTGGTCTTCTCCCCATCCTTTTCAATCTCCCCATCCTGTTCTGATTCGGTCACAACAATTTCTATTACAGGAAATATCTCACGTGGGAATTATGTGATGACCGGACAGTCACTTCTGAGCATCGATAATAACCACAAGGAACCTGCTGGCTGCTAACTACCATACATAGACACTGAGTGTATGCGTGGATGTACTTGCACTTACATACACACACTGGTCCACATACACACGCACACACTGAGAAAAGCGCTAAAAACACATGCACAGAACAGTTTTTATATGCAAGAATAAAACTGTACAGCAAAAATATAAATTAAAAAATTCAGAAATATTTTAGTCATATTTTGTTTAATAATAAAGCGGTCTTGTTAATGGCATTGATGGTGTGACGTCGGTAATAGCTGTGATAATTTGAGCTTGTTGATCATTTCGATAATGTTCAGTAGCTAATGGGGTTGATAATGCACGCCTGTTAATTACATGCGGTGTGATGTTGTTCATGACTGATCAAAAATGGTTCATAAGGACATGAGGGGTTAACAGTGACTGATGAAATATAGTTGATAAATACAGGAGGTGTTAACAGTGACTGAGGCAATATAGTTGATAATTACAGGAGGGGTTAACAGTGACTGATCAAATATAGTTGACAGTTACAGGAGGTGTTAACAGTGACTGATCAAATATAGTTGACAATTACAGGAGGGGTTAACAGTGACAGATGAAATATGGTTGACAATTACAGGTGGTGTTAACAGTGACTGATGAAATATAGTTGACAGTTACAGGAGGTGTGATGTTAACAATGACTGAAGAAATATGGTTGATAAAGACACGAAGTATAATGTTAACAATAACTGATGAATTACGATTCTCAATGACAGAAATAATGACTGATATAATATGATTGATAAGGACAGATAAATTATGTATCTTATAATAGATAATATTTAGTTAGCAATGACTAATGACATGTAAGATCGTTAATATCTCATATAATATGCATCCTGTTGTTCATCATCATCAAGTGCCGTCTCCGCAACGAAGGTTGGCTGCAACGTATCTCAAACATCTCCTGTCTCTTGTCTTGGTGGTGCAGTCTGCTAGACTGTAACTTGTCCCTCGTGTGATGTTACTCTCCCACTTGTATCTCTGTCTACCTCTTGCTCGCCTCCCTTTGACTTTACCCTCAAGTAATGTCTTCAATAAGGTGGTATGTCTTTTAATGTGTCCAAAGTATTTTATTTGTCTGATCTTTATTTCTCTTAGTAGTTCTTTCTCTTTCCATGATGTTCTCCCTATTCTTCTATATACCCACATCTCAAAGGCATCAATTTTGTCTTCTAAATGTTTATTTAGTGTCCATGTTTCTGAGCCCAACATTAATATGGAATAGATGTAGCATTTTATAATTCTCATTTTTAACTTGTTTGTAATTTGTATAGATATTAATAATGTCCTCATGTCACTAAAGTACTTTTAGTCATTCCTATTCTCCTTTTAACTTCTGTTTCACATCTGCCATCATTTGTGACTATGTCTCCAAGATATTGATAATGTTTTACTTGTTGTAGTTTCTCTCCATGTATGTTTTATGTTTACCTCCTGTTCTTCTGTGTCTTTGGTTGTTACTGAAAGCTAAAATATACAATTATCTATGATTTTTAAGATGTGACTGTTACTAACATCTCTTGTGAATTTTGTTAACGTCCTCTATATTATGTAACTGTTGTTAACATCGCATATGATGTGACTGTTAACATCGCCTATGATATGATTGTTAACATATGCCATGATGTGACTGTTAACATCGCCTATGATATGATTGTTAACATATGCCATGATGTGACTGTTAACATCGCCTATGATATGACTGTTAACATCTCCTATGATGTGACTGTTAACATCGCCTATGATATGATTGTTAACATATGCCATGATGTGACTGTTAACATCGCCTATGATATGATTGTTAACATATGCCATGATGTGACTGTTAACATCGCCTATGATATGACTGTTAACATCTCCTATGATGTGACTGTTAACATCTCCTATTAAGCTACTGCTAACATCTCCTATGATATGCTCGTTGTTAAAATCTCATATGATGTGACTTATTAACATCTCTTATGATTTGACTGTTAACATCTCCTGCGATTATTAACATCTATGATGTGATTGTTGTTAACCTCTCTTATGATGTAATGTTGTTAACCTCTCTTACGATGTGATTGTTGTTATACTTTCGTTTCTAGAATAAATAGCATCATTTAAAGAATATTGGCAGACGAACAGAGACCTGGTGCTCTCGATCGTGGCACAACTGTTGACATACTCAAGGATACACCTGAGCAGCTATGGGTGTATGGTGTCAGCAATGATGATCTGACGACTACCTAATATCTCTCACAACGTAACTGTTGTTCACGGTGGTATTTTTTGTGTGTTAATATGTTAATATCTCATATGATGTGACTCTTGCTAACACCTCCTACGATGTGGTTGCTGTTAACATCTTGTATGTTGTGGCTGTTGTTAGCATCTATGTTGTGACGTGTTAAAACAATAGCGTGATATAACTTGTTAACATATGATACGAGGTTGCTGGTAATTTCTCCTATGCTGTGCTTGTTAATATCCCATATGGTGTGATTGTTGTTGTTAAAATCTCCTCATCATCATCAGATAGCATATCCTGAACAGGATGTAGCAGTCATCACAGACTTTCGAAACTTCTGTCGATCTTGAGCCAGTCTTCCTGCTTCAGTTATTGTCATGTTCAAGTGATCTTTGATTTTTTTCGTCCATCTTATTTTTGTTCTGCTTCTTGTTCGTCTCCCTGACATCATCCCCTCCATTATGGTTTTTACTAGGTCGTCCTGGCATTTGATATGTCCAAAGTATTGTAGTTTTCTGGAAATAACCATGCTGTTTAGTTAGTTTTCTTTTACATTCATTTCTCTCAGGATGGCTGTATTGGTGATCCTTTTAGTCCAAGATATTCTACGGATTTGTCTGTAACATTTTGTTTCAAATGCTGTTATTTTATTCTTCACTTTGTTCGTAATTTTCCAGGATGCACAGCCATATATTGCTACTGCCATGATGCAAGCTCTTAGGAATGTTAATTGTGTTGTTGTTTTTTTAGCAGCTCAGCAATATGTTTTTCATTTGTATGAGCTTCTTTGATGCAATAGCTAACCTCCTTCTGACTTCTTCATAGCAATCCCCATTACTGTTGGTAAGAGAACCAAGGTATTCAAAACTGGTGACTCTTTCTAATTCGCTGTTGCTAATACTGATTGAGAACTTGCTAGTGGTTTTTGCGCTTGTCATAAACTTGGTCTTGTTTCCATTGAGAAGTAGGTTTTGTTTTTCACTATATTCTTTAATGGAGTATATGAGGTGTTGGAGACCTGCTTGAGTGTGTGCCAATAATGTTGTATCATCCGCATATCTCAGTTCTGGTAACTTTGTGACCTCAGAAGGTGAGTGGGTCGAAGTTATTTCTCTGTTTAGTCATTTCTTACCTTCTTCATTATGTTCTCTGAATAAATTTTGAACTGATATGGTGATAGGACACATCCTTGTCTGACTCCTTCTTCCACGATTAAACAATTAGATATTTCACTATTTACTCTTAGGGCTGCTTGCTGGTCTTTATATAATGTTTTTATGACGGATTAAGCGAAGCCGAAACTCATGTCATTAGTGATTTGTCAAAGTTTTTGACGTTGTGCACAATCGAATGCTTTGATCTAGTCATTAAAGCATGTGTAGATGTCGATATTATACTCTCTCCATTTCTCTATGATGTTCACATTTTGAAAATATGGTCTCTGGTGTCTCTGTCCTGTCTGAAACCTGCCAGTGCTTTGTTTAACTCTTCTTCAGCATATGTTATAGTCTTTTAGTGACGATACCAAGTAGAATTTTGCTGGCGTGACCGATCAGTGCAATAGATCTGTAGTTGGTGCATAGTGTTAGATTGTCCCTACTTCTATAGCGGTATGTAGACTGATCGTGTCTATTCCTTGGGCCAAACTTAACTTTACTAGATCTTGTTGTAGAGTGTGTGATAGATGGTGATGATGGTTTCAATTCTTGCGTGGATAATTCCGGCAGTTATATTATCATATCCTGGAGATTTCCCTCTCGTCAGGTATTCTGGCGATATTTTTTGACAGTAATATATCGAATCTGCTGTCCACTTTTCTCTTTGCCTGAATATATGAACATTACAACAGTTTTGGTATGAAGTGTCCTTAGCCAGCCCATCTATGTTTAAACATGCCTAGAATGCCAATGTCTAATCATCTCATTTCGGTTTCTACAGTATGCTGTTTTCCCTGGTACATGCTGTTGACGTTCCATGTAGCAATTCTAATTATTTTCCTAAGGCGGATTATAGGACTTTCGACAGTATCACAGTCAGGCTTTTAGCCGTCAATAAGATTTCCTATAGTGTGTCAATTGTGAAATGTTGTATTATATATATATATATATATATATATATAATTTACCAATACGTGGACATATTGCTCAGGTTGAAAAGAATGGGGCAAATGTCTACTTTCTACTAAAATCACGTCCTCTAGAAGGTGATTAAGGTAAGTCGAGAAATAGGCTGACAATGTTTGAAATACATTATTGTCTCTTTATGTCTCGTCTCACTTTCATAATTTTGTTTTCTTTCCTACTTATTCACCTAGTGCCTTACTGATTAGCACGGAGTAATTTATGTTTATGGGGGCAACTCCTACCGCAAATCCTCACTGCTGTCTAGTGGTCTAGTGGTTTATCACAGGGGGGGGGGGGGTGTGTGTGTGTGTGTGTGCGTTTCTGATTATTGTTGTAATTTTGATTGGCGGCTATTTACATAATTGTAATCGTATGCCAAAAATAGCTACGGCGATTCCAATTATGTAAATAGTGACCAATGGAAATCCCAACAAGGTTCTCGTTCGGTCACGTGACAATTATAGAAAACAGGTCTTAAGGGAGACGGTCGTGATCATCCCCCACTGAGTTAAATCACAACAGAGAACCCAGAGTGACACCATAAGGAAGCCGATGTGTTTCTTAACGACCAACTTTTGCCATCCTCTTTAGTTCTGCTTGTTTCCAGGTCTATTGTCGTTGCCGTTCTTTTGAAACAATCCACAGAGCCTAGAAGGGGTTAATACAAATTAACAAGGCACATTCTCTATAAACATGCCCAGGTAATCAATCTTGTGTCACTTTCAGGACCTGCTTCCCGGCCGTGAAACAAGCACACGTTTCAGACCAGATAGACCAGACCAGACAGAACAGACCAGAAAGACCAGACAGAACAGACAGACCAGACAGAACAGACAGACCAGACAGACCAGACAGACAGAACAGACAGAAGAGACAGAACAGACAGAACAGACAGACTAGACAGAACAGACCAGACAGAACAGACCAGACAGAACATCGAGACAGACAGAACAGACCAGACAGATAGACCAGACAGACAGACAGAACATACCGACATACAGACAGAACAGACCAGACAGAACAGACAGACAGACAGACAGAACATACAGACAGAACAAACAGACCAGACAGACCAGACAGACAGAACATACAGACAGACAGACAGAACAGACCAGATAGAACAGACAGACAGACAGAACATACAGACAGAACAGACAGACCAGACAGACCAGACAGACAGAACGAACAGACGAGACAGAACAGACCAGACAGACAGAACAGACCAGACAGACAGATATTCATACGGACATTAATATTTTAATTGAATGATTGATTTATTGGGAAAATATCACATCTAAAATTGCACATATTAATCTATATTGCTACGTATTTATAATGATTTTTATAAACTTATATAATACGTCAATGCTTACCTATTAATTCAGACTATTTTAGGCCAGAGCGATGCTGGTATCGGTAGGACGTAGAACCAGATCGACAGCGTATAGTTACGAATTAGTTCACAAAATACCTATTGACCACTAGGAGAAAATGATCTCACAAAGAAGTACCAATCGTTTCCAGACTGCGAGGGCTGAACTAGTGCATTACTTCGCAATGAAAATACACACCACAGTATTAGCACAAATGTATCACAGTTAAGGACATGTGTGTGAGTACTTTTAACTGAAGCTAGAAAGACGTGCACACGCTCACAGAAGAGAGTACGTTTGAAGGAATTAAGAATTAGGACATTGGTTGTGAACATGATTCCTGGAGAAATATACTTATTTGGGATTAGATACATATGTATATACATATATATATATACATACTTGCGTACGAATACACACACACACACACATTCATGCGTACATGCATACATACATACACACACATACATATATATAATGATAACGCCAGTAAAATGTGAGTGATTAGCTTTCGAAGTAAGAGCTAATTCGACAAAGCTGAGTTTGATAGGAGAAACGCCACTATTACCCTCATAGATATGGGGGGGGGGGGTTGGGGAGCTCAACCTCCCTCCCTCAACCAGGGAATCAGAATATTACTTTATAACAAGGTACTTAACCAAAAGGTTGGTAAATCTCCCTCCCTCTTTTCTAACAAGGTACTTAACCAGAAGGTGGAAAAATCTCCATCCTTCTTTTATAACAAAGTACTTAACCAAAAGTTTGATACATTTCCCTCCCTCTTTTATAACAAGGTTCCTAAAACAAAGGTGGGTAAATCTTCCTCCCTCTTAATAATTCTTTTTCATTACATATTATTTTAAGTCTAATGAAAAATAAGTAATTGCAACTAAAATTTGAGAAACATGATTTTTAACTAATCGCCTCACTCCCCCTTACTGAACACATATCTACGGTCCTGCCCACTATGCACTATGCCACCGAGATAAAGTCATGTGATTGAATTGACTACATACAAAATGGTGGAAGATATGCCATCAACATAAACACAAACCTTCTATGAGTAGGGAACTTCTGAAAGCATTGTATGTTGCTGTGAGTTGCAGTTTTCTTGACTTTGTGAATAAATATAATATAGAAGAGTGGAAGATATATTATTAAAGAATAAATGGGTTCTGGTTTGGAACTAGTGTCCCCCCTATTCGATTATTTCCCATGACTGTTTATTAGTTTATGTTTATCATTTATTAATTTAAATATAAATTTATTTAGGGTTAGGGCTAGGGTTTATTATGCGAAACATAACTAACCCTAACTTTAAGAAATGAATCCTTAGCTTTAAAAAAATCCTTCGATTTAAAAAATGAATATTTAAATTAATTATTGATAATTATTAATATAATTTTTAGATTAATTAATCTTAAAATATGCAAGGAGACACGTGTTTCAAAACAAGGACCGAATAAATAATAATGCATCTGGTAATATTCACACAGTATGAATTTAGGGGCCTTTTTATCTCTAATACTTTTTGGTTTTGTGTTCTGGTATAGCCTACTGGACGTTTTCCGCTGGTTGAATGAAGCGCGCCTCTGCTAAGGAGAGGTGGACTGATCACCTACCTACCTACCATAATGCAGTAAACGGGATTTGAATCAAGTCCGCTCAGATGGCACTTACTACAGGCAAAACCTGAGTCAGCACATATTCCGTTTTACATCACACATCTTTAAAAGAAAGATTTAATTTTAGTCAAAACTTCCAACGAATATATTCTGAAAGTGCTACAAATATGAACCAGTCGATCAACAAAGACAACAATAATACACTTACTGCTCAGGTATGTAAATTCGAACCACAAAACTTAAACATTAATACGTGCCAGAAGGCCTTGGTACTACTCGGACCAATTAGGCATACATAAACATGAAAAAACATAAACAAAAACAAGGTTGCTTCAGATGTGACATGTTAGTTAGTTATTCATCTAGAATCACATGCGGCACATAGGGCGGATGTCATAGATTTCCATTTCTTGAGTTTTATTGCAATTTGTCCTAGGTCTTCATTGTTTCTCATACCCGATGGTAAAGCGCTCTCTAACAGTTGGTAACAGTTCTACGTAAGGTCTCTTTTGGTCTTCCTCGTTTTCTCTTGCCTCTTGGTGACCACATCAAAGCTTGCCAGGTGAGTCTTTAGGTATCCATTCGAAGGCGCGATGTGGTGAAAAGCAACTCCGTACAAGACGTAACAACTCTGTACAATGCGTCACAACTCTGTGCAAGACATCACAACAAGACGTTACAACTCTGTACGAGACGTTACTACAAGACGTCACAATTCTGTACAAGACGTCACAACTCTGTACAAAACGTAACAACAAGACGTCACAACTCTGTACGAGACGTTACTACAAGACGTCACAATTCTGTACAAGACGTCACAACTCTGTACAAAACGTAACAACAAGCTAAAACTCCTGCAGATCAGCAGGATGTAGTCCGGAGAACGGAATGCCTCGTGTCAAGATTTATAGCATTGCTGCGATATATGCGCTTTTCGGCTAGACACATCCGACTTCAGCATGTCTTTGGGTCACTGACTCTATATGGGATGGGACAGCCAACTCCATCCCATAACCTCCTTAGTCGCCTCGTACGACTTGCATGGAAGGTAAACAGTGTTGCAGTTCTTTGCTCCCCTTTTGGGCCCCGACAACACACGGGCGATCTTCTCGGGTATGAAATAAAGCTCTGATGAAACACCCCCATTGTACACAGAAAAAGCTATCGTTGGTAATTATGCACAATAATTACGTGTTCGAAAATATTTACATAAAATGGGAATCTTTCCAAACTCCCGACCCCCAGGATAGAAACCCATAGCAATCACTGCTCCACCTTGAATATCTGGCAATTGTAGATCTGAATATTAAAAGGAGTAGAAATAGTGGCAGCTTCTTAACATATGAGTAGATCACTCGTCTCACGTTCATGAAGGCATGGGTTCAAATCGTTTTAGGGACTGGTTTTTTTTTTAATTTGGAGGTAAAGTCCATCTTACATACGTCATGGTGACAGCCAGTACAAAGTGGTCTTTTTCTAGCACAACATATACAATTCCCCTTCACATTTTAACAGGAAAATGTTTAGTAGTGAAACAATATGGGCGTACATCAATCAAAGGTAGATTCTAAGCTTATTATTGATATCAATAAACGCATATATTTTATATGCTGATTATGAAAGAATCTCTCTAGCTGTGAGCTGGTAGATGTGAGCTGGTAGCTGTGAGCTGGTAGCTGTGAGCTGGTAGCTGTGAGCTGGTAGCTGTGAGCTGGTAGCTGTGAGCTGGTAGCTGTGAGCTGGTAGCTCTAGAAATCATATAGCCATTCTAACTTAGCTGTGAGCTGGTAGCTCTAGAAATCATATAGCCATTCTAACAAAATAACAGGTTCTTCTCAGTTGAGTAGCTGGGGTTACACCCGAATTCGTATTAGGTTTGTTATTTAAAAACAAGGGTTGTGTTGGGGGGGGGGGGAATTCGTATTAGGTTTGTTATTTCAAAGCAATGGTTGTGTTGGAGGTTGGAGGAGAAGAAGGGTTTGTGGACGCATGTTTAGTCCCTAAATGGAGGCATTCCAGTGCGGCAGTGTCCCAGGATCTTCACATCTTGCCAGGGGTGTAGCATATACTTCTGTGTCAACTAGTTTATGAATCGTCTGTAAGTTCTGTTAACACGTTTATAGTTATCATACATCTAACATTTGCCTTCTCCTTGTAAGTCTACAACAAAAGGGGCAATGTCTGAGGACAAAGGGGCAATGTCTGCTGGTCTGCATATCTTCGTCATACATGGAGACAATTTGCCAGAAGACAAAAGTAAGAAGGAGAGAAAAGACATGCAGTGGAAATGATGTTTTTACCCCAGATGACAAGTTATCAGCTTTATCCCCCAACTTTCCTTATTCGTCTTCTACGACGTCATGTTTGGAAATAAGATTCTGAATCTAGCGTGACAGCACGTGGGGTACTCCCATATTGCTCCGGTCTCCGTTCCAGAAGCCATCGCAGAGTATGTAGACTCCGACTCCCTGTCAGGTATTGATTGCATGATCTTCGGAACATTCCCAAAAATCAACATTTCCTTCCCTCCCCTCTAGATGCTCCCGTTTCTGAAATTCTCTGCACGTGTGCGTACTCAGCATCATTGACATCATATTCATCGTGAAATGAATTTATTACTGTCTTGATCCAGTCTGCTTTCTCTCTTCTCAGATTTGTGTCGTCTATCGCCTCATTGCCTGCCAACAAGTCGACTCTCTCGTTTCCTCTGATCACGGCATGACCAGGGCTTTATATCCATGTAACTCTCTAGAAAATTGAGTTATTCAATGTTTGTTTGTTTTGTGTTCGCTCCATTGCAACCATCACGGATGAACGTGCGATTTCCGCTGGAGCGTGATTACGTTGTGCCACCGTTATGCGCTTTGTAGGCCTAACACATCCGATTTCGGCATGCCTTGACAATTCGGCTGCGCTACCCTTAGCCTGTGACAGCCTCTACATCTGTCTCCAGGCACGCGTAGTGGCGACTCTTCGCCCAGACGATTTTTGCTCTCGTCTGACTCGCACGAGGTGTTCCACTGTCTATGATCTCGCCTCGTGTAATTGGACGTGCTGTGCCTGTGCCCATTGGGTACTGAACCGTTTCTCATCCGAAAGCCTGGTTCCTTACGGGGAAGAACTCAACAGAGGAGTTGGACCCTGGCTCTTTCGCCCTCTTAGCCGAGGTGTCATTCACCGACATCGTGTACCCCTTGTCCGAGTTCGAGTCTCACACCGCGCGTTTGAGAGCAAGGCGTTCTAGAGCTGAGCGTCCTTGTCCCAATAGCGCCTGAGCCCATCAGGTACTGAACCCTTTCTCTCTTCAAGTGTATTTCCGGTGTAGGAAAACCTGACAGTAGAGTTGGGCCAGGGAGATATTCAATAAATCACACCATTCCTTTCTCAGCATGCACTTTCTCACGCATTTCTTACTATCCTCTTCCCAGACACTTAGACAGATGATGTGTGGAAAGAAGACAGTGATCTTAAAGTTTGCATTGTCAAACCCCGATCGCTACACTGGCCACGGGCATTATATGGATGAAACAATAAGACGAGAGAAAGAATTGCATGTTGGTTCGAACATGGATAACAAACAAAATTCCACAATCAACATTCAACTAAACAAATAAACAAAATCATCATTAACAAACAGTAAATTTTATTTATCAAATATTTTATTCTAGTACCATCACAGGCAGACACCAGATAAACAACAATCTGGAGATAATTGGTCACGACTTTCAGTAGAACGTTATATCATGAGTAACAGCTCATGGTCATAAGCTTATCAGTATTCACATGACAGAATATGAGATTATTGTGAACACGCCTATCAGCGGTGTCAATAAATTAAGTATTCTATAAATAAATATAGAAGGTAAAAATTAAGGCAGTATAACCTAGCAGAAGATATAGATTAAAAGGTATATATATATGTGTGGGTGTGTATGTATGCATAAATGTCTATATATATATATATATATATACCGGTATATATGTGCGTTTGTGTATATACGAGCCTCTGCTTGTGGGTGTTTATGCTTATTATATTTGTGTATGTACTTATACATTTCTATATTGTGTCTCTCTTTACGTTTTTATATGTGTGTGCTTATACGATGTTATGTCTGTGTCCATACGTTTTATATATGTGTGTCATGTTTTATGTCTGTTTGTATTTATACTTTTATATCTGCATGCTTATACGTTTTTATATGTGTGTCTGTATGTTTTGTATATCTGTTTATCTATACGCATCTATATGCGTGTGTGTGTCTAGATAAAGAAAAGAAATCAATTAAAAAGTTCAGTGTGGAGTGTTGAATATTCATAACTGAATAGTATTTAAGTAAATGCACACAATTTAAGAGAGAGAGAGAGAGAGAGAGAGAGAGAGAGAGAGAGAGAGAGAGAGAGAGAGAGAAAACAAAAAAGTACGAAATAAAGAGGAAGAAAACAAGAAAAAAACTAAGAAAGAAGAAAGCACATGTAATATTACTACATCGAAAATTCAACATTTTTTCACATCCAGAAACAATTATTGCAGTATACAAATATGTTTATACAAACATTTGCTGTAAACACTACATGATGTATATATGTTACACATATACAAACATTTGTTGTGAAAACTACATCATATGTATATGTTTCACATATACAAAAATTTATTGTGATACCTAGATCATATGTATATGTTTTACTTTTACAAAGACAATTATTGCAATTTCTTTATAACTATACATGAAGCTTACGAAAAAAAGATTGTTCTTATAACCAAATCAAGCGTATATTTCATCTACAACGAACATGTGTTGAGATAACTGTATTAAACGTGATTTTATTCTACATCAAATATGTCTAGAGATAACTGTATTAAACGTGATTAAATCTACAACAAACATGTGTTAATATAACTGTATTTTACGTGATTTTAATCTGCAACAAACGTGCTCAAATACTCGTAGCTGTATTAATCGTGATTTTAGTCTGAAACAAACATATGTTGAGACAACTGTATTAAACGTGTTCTAATGTACAACAATCACGTGCTGAAATAACTGTATTAAACGTGTTCTAATGTACAACAATCACGTGCTGAAATAACTGTATTAAACGTGTTCTAATGTACAACAATCACGTGCTGAATTAACTGTATTAAACGTGTTCTAATGTACAACAATCACGTGCTGAATTAACTGTATTAAACGTGTTCTAATGTACAACAATCACGTGCTGAAATAACTGTATTAAACGTGGTTTTTATGCGCAAGAAATATTTATCACATGTTTCACCGACAAGAAACTGTTGCATTAATTCATCAAACGTAAATTTAACATGTAAAAATAAAAAGTAACGGTTGAAATGGCTGTAACTGAATTGAATAAGTGTTACAATTCACATAAACAATTGTTGAGATTATGTTCTTCTTCTTCCTGTCCAGCTACAACTATCATATCTCATTTGAAAGTATGTTCACGCAATGTTGTGACCTATGTGTTGCTGGGATCTGAAAGGGGAGCAAGCAAAGAATATTTCACTGTTACTTGCCATGCATGTCGTAAGAGGCAACTAAGGAGGTATTCACCTTATATTACCGCAACCCCAACATTTCTAACGTGTTTGGTTGTTAGACACTTGTGATTTTTTTCTGATTCCAATGTTTGGAACATTCACAACAGCGGATTTTTGTTGTTTTCACATTCAAACAATGTGTCCTATTGTCACATTAAGTTAATTTCAACGTCGATTCAATATGTACTAAATGATTTTTTTAAGTTTGTTTCTTTTTGGTGCCAAGGGCGGCACACAGGGAAGAAGTGATATTTCTCAATGCCTAGCGGTTCGCTGCAAGCTATTGCAGTTCTTGGATGGTGTTAATACCCATTGTCATTGCCTCGTTCTTTATTGTTTTTCGTCGTGTTGTCCTGGCTCTTCCACGTTTTAATTTTCCTGTTGTAGACCATGACAGAGCTTACTAAATGTACCGGGGAAAAAATAATCAGATATTGTGAAATATACAGAAGCATTATCTGGATTAGCCTTACTGCAATATAATACATTGAAATATACCACTGAAAATATATGTCATTTCAGACAACTAAATTAAACTAAACTAAACTAAACTAAACTAAGCTAAGCTAAGCTAAGCTACGCTAAGCTGAACTAAACTAAACTACAGAAAGTAATTTTATTTAGTGGTTGGGTTACTGAATGTTCCCTTTGAACAGACACGTCCCTTTCAACCATGAACGCGAGTTAATCTTGGTTATCACAGTGCGAAGTATCGCTATAACAATAGGGTAATTGCATCCTCTTAATGTCAAATATTATGAGATTCCAGAAATTAAATATGGAGATGAGACACCGTCCCTAAGACACGACGTCCCATAAGTCTGGAGCACATGATAATGATAATAAAACTTCATAGAAAGGCTTAATATCTTGTCCTCAATGCAAAGAAGACCAAATTATGGACTTCAACAGAAACGAATATCTATAGTAATTATTGAGAACCATCAAGTAGTAAGTGTCAATAACTTTGATTGTCCCATTCAACAATTACCAACATTGGAAACATTTAAGTACTGATAGAAATAATTATTAACGGTCTTGCAAAAGACGTTCAACGGATGAAAAAATGTGTGGTAGGATGCAAATAGGAAAGAAAATTTATAATTGTTGGAAAGTTATATTTTTCCTGTAGCAAACATATGGTTGTGAGAGTTAAACAATGACATCTATAATGGAAAGGAAAATATCAGCATGTGAAATGAAATGCTATATAATATTCGAATAATATTATAGAAAGAAAGATATATAACTCAAATCTTAGCAAAGATTTGAACATAGATTAACATTGGCACGAAATTCATTAAAAAAATCAAACCTACACATTGTAGACATATATATATATCGAATTTTGGTGTAACAGAGTTAATCAAACGATAAATCGCATAGTGGCTATTGTAAACAGTAAATAGACTTTAATATTTCATAAACAAATGTGAGATGACAAACATAGGAAATAATAAATACATTGAATTCAGCAGAAACAAAAACCACAGTTCAGTAACAATTTAGATAAATAAGAGGTGACCAACTCCTAAAGGATGCTCCAATGATGGCACATTGCAAGATTAGAAATGACGCATTTCACGCCATTGCTAAAATAATATTTTTTTAAAAAAGATCACAATCATATAAAATGTACGAACTCTTGGTCAACTTTAAGGAATACAAGCACCATTAAATTATTCAGGAAAATTTAATTTCTCTTTAAACCCCTCCCCAAACTTTACCATCAATTGTTTCACTGACTATTGTTTTAGTTTCAAAATTTTTGGGGGAGATCAACATTATTGGAAATCAAATATGTCTATGTCCCCAAGTTAAAAACAGACACATATGTTTGCTGTTGACCACAAAATCTCAATATTAATATCCCTGTATTTGAGTTCTGAATGGAGAATGAAGTTGAGACTCTCCCGGCAAACAAAACTCCAAACCAAGTGCATTGGAAGCTGAATATATTACGTTACAATTATATTCATACAACATATTTGTTTAAAGAACGGAATTTATGTCGACTGTGTCAATAAATGTCAACTGTGGTATTTGAATTCGACTATAAACATATTGGTGTATTCAATGCAGAATATTGGCCACACATGAGATAAATAAACAGCATTTCAAGTAGCAGTATATACAGTTGGGATAACACGGCAACAATCCCAGGATAAGGAAATTATATACAATAATTAATCGTATTGACGAAATAACAGAATAATCAGTGAAATTTAATAAACAACATTCTGCGGTAATCATTTGTATCAATAAGATGTGGGCAAAATACTGCCGTTGGCCCAATCCTTTTTTTCTGGCCCGCCAGGCTGGTCTTAAATTGCATCAGAACATATTAGATTACAAGCTATCCGAGCTAAACTGTAAAACGCGATGTTGAACAGTTATAAGGAGGAAAATATTAAACCACAAATGTTACAAGCTGACAACAATGCTCACGACAGTTTTCATGTCCGACATTAGAAAATGCAGACGCCGCAAACCTTACTGTGCAGAGACAGTAACAGTAATTCGACACAGCGAAAAGTACTTTGACTTCCTTTGATACTTTGCATGACTAAAAACAAAATCGTTGACCCCCAACCCTTCTGAATAAGACGAAATCCGACCCGCGGACTCAAAAAGACTGCTCACCACTTGTATAAACAAACCATCTAAGTTTACATAATAGTGAGTTCTTAAGTGAATGTAAAGTATCGACATCATAAGAATAATGGCAAAGGAGTATATATATATATATCTCACAACAAACAAATAAAAAGATTTTAAACAATTTTAAATTAAATATTAGAGCAACATGGCACAATTCATAGTACACTGACCACCCTATTATAGGGAAGACTGATTTCTAAGTCTTACCCTAATAAACTCCTGGACACTTAATATGGAACACATATTCTCCAGACAAGTCTCTCAGTGGCAGTTAAATGGCATGTTTAACAATCACCTTTCTATTGTTCCCTCATACATTTGGAAAACGTCTGTTTATACAGAAGCATTGGCAAGGCGTCTTTTTTTTGTCGTAGTTTCCATTCTGCTAATTTCTTTCCTATTGAGGTTTTTAAACCGGAACATGATAGCGTTTTCACCGAAACACCATGAACGAGACTGTCACGTGTGACGAAATATCGATCATAAATTATAATCAGGATGATAACAGACGCATGTCATTGTTTTTCTTTGACAAAAAGGGCACAACGAAAGGAGACACAATGCCGTTTTTTCGTGATTTGTTTCTGGGATGTTTTAGTACACTTTTTATCGCATCGTTGCCATTATACTTGTTATGTCGATATGACATGTACTTGAGTAGCGGTGTACTAGGGATAACTGTTTCTGTTGTGTCTAAACCTTGATAAGCAACTTTGTGTGCATGTGGGTATGTACTTGATGACATTTCTTTGAAATTTTTACTCGAACCATCTAGAGTGTTTGAGACGAACTTGGACATTAATTTTCTTCTTTCAATACCTTGAACACTTGATGAACGAGTATCGTAGACGTTTTGTTCTGGATTATGACCTTGTTGTTCTAGAAACTTCCTTGCTTCAGCATGCCTCTTTTGTCTCACCCGTTCCCATGGTCGTCGGCAGCCTCGCGAGCAGAGCACATCCACATAGCAGCACCTGGAGTGATAGTTGTCTTCCAGGCTGCGTTTCACCAAGGAATGAAGAACTTTCTTCGAAGCCTTGCCCGCTGACAGAGGAATTTTATCGTTTGAATATCTGCTGATCTTACTGTTACTCTGGAAGTTTCTATAACTATCTGTGTTTTTACTGCGTTCAGAATCATCCATTGCTATAATAGATTCGCTACCTTGAAATGGATCATCATTTACACGATCATTCAGCCTTACATCATCATCAGCAATGTGTGATGACTGATTATACAAGATCTTTGTGATTATGGATGATATGTAATCTTTCTGCAAACTTATCTTTTCTTTCCCTTTCACACTACCGTCTGTCCAGTTTAGATTGACAATTTTCGTCGAAGTTGTGAACACAACAAATGAAAACAAAATCACAATTTTGCAAAAGTCAGCCATGAACAAGATGTATAACTCTCTAATGATATATGTAAATCTGGAATCTGCCTCCTACGTTGATTAGACTCACGAAAAAAAATATTACTTTAGTCAAGAGAGGTTCAACCACAAAATACCGCACCAATAATGCAATGAATATAATATAGGCCTATAGCTACGCTGAATCTTGCTTGTAGAGTATTAATGTATTCTATATTTTATGAAATTGAATTCAATGTGGAAATCCCAATTCTTTACGAACTTTTATACAAAGCGTGTGGCTTGCGACGACGCAAAGACGTCCAATCAAACTTGTAGGTCTGTGGGCATGTCCCATTATTGGTGAGGTTATCTAAACCATGTGGAACCTATCATTATTATCGGGTGCAGCACGAGAAGTTTGATACACCTACAAATACTTGACTGATAACTAATATTCTTGCTTATTTTATTACCAGGTCGGTCAGATAATATTAATCATCTGGGAATGCAGGCTCAACGCGTTCTGCGTTCTTCACAATTTTTGAATTGCATTTGCCGAGTCTTCAAATTGAACAGC
This sequence comes from Meghimatium bilineatum, assembly GCA_034231615.1. Classification (NCBI taxonomy): domain Eukaryota; kingdom Metazoa; phylum Mollusca; class Gastropoda; order Stylommatophora; family Philomycidae; genus Meghimatium; species Meghimatium bilineatum. The sequence goes on along the minus strand of CM067298.1, from coordinate 116,770,271 downwards.
TTCAAACCAGAGGAAATGAGATTAAACAAGATGGGAACTGGCTATGACTGTTCGTGTAAATAACCTGAATTCACACACACAAAAAATCGAATAATATACTTATTCAAATACGGAAATGTTTCCATGAGTTAACGGGTATTTCTTAGTGTAAATAACATGTTACAAAGTCACGTGAACTTGAAGACAATCCACGTGCTCTTCTGGAGATAGAAAAAAAAACCTCAAGCCCTTTATCTAAGGGTAGTGTAGTGGAGTTTGTAGTGATTCAAACTCCATCTCCATAAAAATTTAGAACATGACGTGCAGAACTAGAGAGAAAGCAACAACGTGGGTAGCCTCCTACTCGCCGTTAATCGGTTTCTCAAATAGGTAATCAAAACTTCACAAAAATTAAGGAATTGCGCATGAAAGGAGGAAACTACCTTTATTGTAGATAGCCTCTAGCCCCACCCAACCTTGCAGAAGATGTATCTACGGCTCTGCAAAAACTACATATAAGTCAATAACACACGAGATAGCACTTCTATAATTGTATGTTAATCCGTCATCTTCTATTACACATTGTAGACGTTTGAACACAACACTATTCTACTCGTATATCTTGCTCATATTTGAGAGTGCGTGTGTGTGTGTGTGTATATATATATATGACTTTTTAAAAAAAATTATAAATAATCATTTGTGCGCATTTGCAACTATATATTTCTGGCATTTGATTTAAGTTCAGTTTTCTAAATGAAATTTTCTGTGTTGACACATTTTTACTTTATTTATATCTTCACAGTTTTTACTTCCTTTTCTCCCCCTCTACCACTCCAGGAGAGGACGATATACATAAAAGCGATAAAATCGTAGCAATAAAAGCGCGTTCAAATAAGGGTCCAGTGGCTAGCAAGATTATTCAAAATTGCCTGGAAAGACAGAATAGTACCAGACGACTGGCAAAAATCAGTAATTGTACCATTATGGAAACACAAGGCCGTAAGAGAGAATGTTAATCATATAGAGGCATCTCCTTAATAAGTCATACAAGGTAAAATCAAGGCAAAAATAATAGAAAGAGAATATAATACATTCCATGCAGAACCCCTAAGTCCCTCTCACTGTGACTTCAGAAGGGAGAAAGCTGTACAGACGCACTATTTTTCACACCGAGACAAGTGAAAAAGCAATCGAATGTAATCAAGATCGAACCACAGTATTTGTAGGCCAGGAAAAGACATCCTTCAGAATAGATACAGACATTCTCTGAGAAATCTTATACCAAAGATGCCAAAGCTCAGTAAGAACTGCAGATTGAATAACTGAATCTTTCGAAACAATATCTGGAGTAAGACATTGCTGCGTGCTTTCACCTCTACTTTTCAACATATACATGGACATAATAACAAAAGAGGCTCATATTATCAACGAGAAAAACATTGCAAATAAACCTGATGAATGAAATTTATTGGCCAGCGGCAAGGATACAACATGAAAATGAAAGAACACGAAGAAGGTGGATTGAAGGAGTTACCAATATTCTGACACGGCAGAGTAGTAGGCCTACTGCATAAGAAAAAAACTTCAATAGAAAAAAAACTTCACGTCCATTAGATAAGGGTAGGTACGTTTGTAGTGATTCAAACTCCATCTCCTTAAAACATGACATGCAGTACTAAAGTGCAAGCAAAAACGTGGGTATCCCCTACTCGCCGTTAATCGTTTTCTCAAAGAGGTAATCAAAACTTCACAAAAAGTGACCAAACATGCAATAACCAGAAAACCGATCGTCATTTAATCCTGCGACGTCTCACAGCGTAAGCAGAGAACATACAATAGATAGATAGAAGACATTAGGATAAAAAAGAGTAAGTATAAAATCATGTATTGTACATATCGAAAGACAGCAAGTATAATTGGCTTGGTCACCTTATGAGAATGAACCCAAACCAAATACCAATAAAAACATATAACAAAAGAATATCCGGAGATAAAGCCAGCGGTTCAACCAGGAAAACAGTGGAAGAAAACATAAAATGACATTGAACCAACATGGACTTAATGCAACTAATGCAACACATCTGTCCTTGGAACAACAACTGAAGCTCCCACCTCTACGTCCTAACGGCAAGTGTGAATACTATCAACCATCAGTCATCTGGAAATAGACAATATGCAATTCCCCCTTCCCTTTTTTTCCAAACAACACACTGTCAACAAATGACAACACACTCATAAAAGCAATAGTAGGCCATATAAAACGTTTCAACTTATCTTTTCTTTTTTTTACACATATTATACACACGTGTCGCTAATGCACTTGAAATATTCAGTAAACACATTTGTATCATGAAAATGTTGTCATTGATAGTTCAATAGCGAGACGCTGATGTACAGTTTATTCACCACGTAATAATTGATAATAAACACTAATAGTTCAGATGAGCACATGACATCCAGTACTAAAACCAGAGCCGTAGATAATTAAAAAAATAGGAAAATTCACCCTCCCCCTCCTCCCCTTGTCTCTCATGTGTGTTAACTACTTTACTTCCAAGAAATATTGTTAACGATTATACTACTGGAAATATTATATTTACGACTCAACTATTAGGAAATAATTACGACTATTTATTTACGACTTTACTACCAGGAAATATTGTGTTAGTGACTATACTACCAGGAAATATTGTGTTAGTGACTATACTACCAGGAAATATTGTTAGATTTCTCTCTTGTTTTAAATTGGGGGGGGGGGGGTTCGGATACTTCACCGGGGTTACTTTGCAAAATAATTTGGTAATGTTAGAGCTAATAATATAGAAACTAAACATTTCTTGAACAAATTTGATTTCGGTGAAGTATTTTCTATTATATCTGCTAACTGTTTTTCATCAATGAAATGTGAAGCAATAGTTACAGATTGTGCCCTTGAATTTTGTCGATGGTTGTAGACATCCTGACCTGCTATGATTTGAACAAGTCTAGGTCTAACCGCGCTGACCATGCAGATTTCTTTCTACACAAGTGTGCTCTCATGAGTACAGGTGGCCTTGATTAGTGATGAGATGGCACATTTAGACAGTTGTTACAACACAACACGTCTGCCCTTGCGATAATTTTATTGATCAGGTCGTGCGATACCTGATTCAGCAGTCAACCGTGACTATGTCAAGATTTACCTGTCCATACCGGTGGTAGCGGCATTGTACAACCACTAAGTACTAGTAGTAGTTGTAGTAATAGTATAGTAAGGTGTGAATAATAGATGACCAGTAAAATTACAGGTAAAAAAAACCTCACAGATAACAACTGGGGGAAAAATCACATGCAAACAGTCCAGTTATAGTGGATTGTAATACGGTCACACATAAATATGGGACAATTAATTTGTAATGTATGGTAATAAGGTCACATGTAAAACAGTACAATTAAGTTATCATCTTCATAGAGTGTTATCTCAGTTTGCTTCAACAGATCTCCAACATCCCCTGTATATCTTGTCTTGGTGGTGCACTCTTCTAGACTATAACCTATCCATCACGTGATGTTACTCTCCCACTTGTATCTCTGTTTACCTAGTCTGCCCTTGACGTTACCCTTAAGTTAATGCCGTCAGTCCATCTTCATCGTCAGTTAATCTTCAACATTCATGTCTTTTAATGTGTACAACGTGTTTTATCTGCTTTAATCTTTATTACCTTTAATCGTTCTTTCTTCATGCGAAGTATTGTTAGAACCTCTTTATTTGTTTTCTTCTCTTTCCATGATGTTCTCCCTATTCTTCTATACATCCACATCTCAAAGACATCAATCCTGTCTTCTAATTGTTTGTTTGTTGTCCATGTTTATGTGGATAGACTGGGGAGGGTTCAAAACGAGGCAATGAGAGTTGTCCTAGGATGCACAAAAGATACACATATCGTGACCATGAGGTTTCTCCTAGACCTAACTAGCATCAAAGCAAGACATGAAATATCTCAGGCTAAAGAATACTTCAAGATTGCCAATAATGATCATCACCTCTTACACCGATCTCTAGACAACACAACAGGAAGGCCTATCAAGATAGGAAGGTATTGGATGGCAACAGTAGAAGATACCCTACTCAGAGTTTGTGAGCTGGAGGAAGTGGGAAGAGGCTGTGAATTGGTGACATTTGGTAAAGATAGAAAGTTATTGACAACAGTTGTGATACAGATGGGAAGGGAGTGTCGTTACTTGGCTGCCAACAGAACAGATGGAATAATCCAAGAACTCATACACAGCAGTTGAAGCCACACGATACAATAATTTACACAGATGGCTCAGTAACACAAGAAACAAACAGGTGTGTTTCGGGTTTTTTTTGGGCCTACCAGAATGGCAAGAAATTAGGTAAGAAGTCAACTGCATACCCCACTACAACATCGAGTATGAGAACGGAAATAGAAGCGTTGACATTAGCTCTCATTTGGCTGGCGATGCAACCACCAATAGACTCAGTGATTCTATCAGACTCTCAAAGTATGTTGCGCTAGATAGAAAAGTGTATGATCAAAACTGAATGGGTCACTCTTCTCAACAACGCTAAGAGCATTACATAGATCTACTGTTCAGTTCATGATGGGATCAGGGGAAACGAAAGTGCCGATTTGTTGGCTGGTAAAGCCTTGGTGAACGACACCGTGATAATAAGAGACAGAATTGAGTTTATTAGAGCAGTCCTGGATACCCTACGAGAAGACGAGGAGGAGGACGAACAAGACAATGTACATACTCAGAGATTCAATACAAGGTAACTGCGTGAAACGTAACAACAATCGTACTTACGTAAAACACAGGTTTATGTAATCGCTTCAATAAGACACGACAGACTATAACTAAAACTAGTGGGTAATGATGTGCACAGAAGAAAACATACAAATTACAATACACAAATTATATTCAACGTTTCAACCAAAAGGTCTTTATCAAGATACATACAAAACATCAAAAGACGACGAATGGAAAAATTATCATAACAAACAAACGTATCCAACGGAAATATGGAAATGAGATGCCGGAAGGTCAGGAAGTACATACAAAACTCAGAGAAAGGGAGTGACCAGAGGCGATGAAAGTGCTCCCTTTCCGAAAAGATCAGAAGAACGCGCAGTCATCAACTGAGACACTCAGCTTATACACTTTTAGATGGCTGACGGTACGGCAAGCAGAGCATATATGGGAATGCCCCAAGTGCTGTGACTCTTGTTCCTAATCAAGAATCAATCACGTAAACAACTTCAGAAAATAGTTCAAGGTATTCATAATTTCGTTGAAGGTGTAAACATATTGTTCTTGGACAGCTCGGCGACACAGCCAGGTCAACAGGCGATTCTAACTACAGTGCAGATTTAAAATGGTATGTTCATGTTACCCAGCGGTGGGAAAGGAATGTACGATGACCTTTCTTGTAGTACTCGATCAGATAGTGTGAAAGATTGCACGATTAGGCACGAGTACTGACGTGGCAGCTTGAGATGAGTCTAAGTAAATAATGTCGACATCGGATTTGAGACTGTCTAATGGGCATCACACATTGTCTACAATGAAGTTAAGAAAATAACATATTACTAGCTTTGTAATTGTCTCCAGTTGACATAGCTATTTAAATCCAACTAACTTGTTTTTTGTTCATGTTACTTTCTCATAACCATATAACTTGTGAATCGAGTTGGCGCTGTTA